>CAWUHX010000163.1:357089-645897 GCA_963922205.1 Romanomermis culicivorax | reverse complement strand
CGACAAACTAGAGAATCGACTCGAAAAACTGAATAATATTATTTTGATGTTCTGTGAACATTGACTATGTTTCCATACAGTACGGCTTGAAGACTTTCTGTTTATGTCATGTTTATAGAAAAACAGGATCAGTGTATTTTTTACACATCAGTCCTATGACGACGATGCAATTTTTTCACATTCTTCGGCGTCGATACAATAGAGACCAAAAAGCAAATAAAAAAATTTGACGCAGATGTGAACATAAAGGACATTTACCATTCGGGAATCATAAGTAACATATCTATGAATTTTTCTTCCTCATTTTCATTAGTATGTCCAAGTTTCATTAGAAGTCAATGGAATATTTTTTTCAATAAGAATAATCGATTGTCCAAAGTGATAAACATGAAAAACTGGCTTCTCAGTGGTTGAGAAGGACATCTTCTCATCACACGAAAATTTTTACAGAACGCACCAAGGCGATCTTGTGAAGCACTCACATGTTGATATATTTCTGATCTGATTTACAGAAAAGCCAGTTCTTCGTATAATCTTATAAATTAACGAAGCAACCCCAGAAAAGGGGAGAAAAACCTTTTTGGTGGGATGCATTCAGGCCGAAACCAGATATAACAAACTTTTAACAATGAAAAAATGTCGTTTGCGCTCAATTTTAATCAAAATTGCAATATTCCGGATGTTTAGGAGAGAACCCTACGCAGAACTTTTATTCATTGGCCGTCTGAAAATATACAGTAGATACAGATTCCGTTTTTACATCAAGTATAATCAAGTAAATGGAAGTTGTGGATACAGAATAACCAAAAGCAAAAGGCAGTCCTTTTCTTTAAGAAATCTGGCGCCGGTTTTCACTAACTGAAACTGAAGATCATCCCGGTGTCTTTATTAAGTGCTCGAAACTGAGTTTCAGCTGAGCGCGACGTCGGTTTCATGTTTTTTGGGTTTTACTAAAAAGTTTGAGCTATAGATTAGCTGAACCTGATGTTTAAGCATCTCGACCATAACAATAAAAACACGTCATTTAAGTTATATCTAAGACATAATGCAGAAAAAAACAAAAAGGGTGTTTGTTCAGAAAATAACGTGGAAAAATTGTGAAAGATGGGTACATATATACTCGTACTGCATAAAAAAGTAATGACTGGACAGGACATTATAAAGTATGCTTAAAATGTGGCCATAAATTTGAAATATTTGTTGCATTTTTCCTTTTTACTTTTATTGTTTGTTTCATCATTTGTAATCAAGTTGGAAAAAGCAACAATTTCATAGTTCGGCATCATTCATGAAATCTAAAGAAGTAAAAAATCCCATGGTTTTTGTCGGCGACAGTCACGGCGACTCTATGGAATGAATAGGCATTTTGCAGAAAGCCAAATTCAGAAGTAAAAAATTCTAGGATTTTTGTCGCCAACAGTCGGCGACTGCACTTCTGAATTGGGCTTAACTGATTTGTCCTATCCTGAAAAATTCATTCATGTTTAATGCGCCAATTTATCAATCAATAACATACAAAAAATGTATTTTTAACTATCAACGGTAACAAAAAACAAAAAAGTTCCGACTTAAACCAGCTCGATAGGAAGATTAACTTTTGTGTATGGCTGAAAAGCCGACGTCAGGATAGGATTGAATGAAAAATGTTAGTGAAATCCAACATCTCGGGTTCGGACGTTAACCCGAGCTCGAGATGATTCCGATGAGGAGATGATCTCGAGCTCGGAATAATCCCGACGTTAGTAAAACCAATAAAACCGGGGTTTATTTTCTGTGGTCGAGATAATCTCGAGCTCGGGCTTAAACCACTTCAGTGAAACTGGCCCTGTAATTTTAAGCGATTCGGTTAAATCTGCCCGCTCAAAAGACGTACAAAAACATGTCTTTGTGGAATTTTGCTACATGAGAATGCTCTACCACATGCAACATCCAAAACGTAGGACTTTTTACTCGAATGTTGCATGCGATTGCAGATCAACCCGTTATACTGTTCAGATCTGATTCAATTTGACTTCTTTTTGTTACTATTGATCAAAGGCTTATTTTGTGGCAAATTTGTGAATGCAGCTGTTTACCTTGGATATGATTCCAATAGGACAGTCCTGAAATATTTTCAAAAATTTTTTCCACGAATAAATAAATGCATTGAAGCTGAAAAGTCACCCTCAAAATTTAATGAATAAAAATTGTTTCCAGCTGAGGTAGGTCAACAAAAGCTTAATCACTCCTAACTCTATCAAAAATGGAGATCCACATTTCTGCATTCGCAACAAGATCTGTCGATCGATACCCTTTTGGTCGCATTTTTGAATAAAAAACTGCTGCTCGTTTTGAATAGTCATTATTTGGACGGGATCTGGGTAAGGTCTAAATTCTCCCTTCTATGTATTGTGGGCTCCTGCTATTCCTTCTAATCCCCGTGTTTTACCCAGGGTAGCGAAGAAGAACGAGCAGACGAATTCGTCTATGATTTTTTTTCGCCGAATGTACGAATCGGGTCAGTTTAATCGGACGGCGATTTTATTTTTCGGCGACCACGGCCACCGTTATAGCCCGGTGAGGAGTACGTTGGTGGGTCTATTGGAAGAAAGGACTCCAATGTTTAATATATGGTTGCCGGATTGGTTTTACAAGAAATACCCCGGCATCGAAAAAAATCTCGATTTGAACACCATGCGATTGTCCAGTTTGTTCGACGTCCATCAAACGTTGATCGATTTGGCCGATGCCCGGTTCAGCAACGGGCGACAAAGACCGTTCGGGAGTCGGGGCTACAGTCAATTGTACCCTATACCCAAAAATAGGACCTGTTTCCAGGCCGGCGTACCCGATCACCATTGCACCTGCCTGGCCATGACCCCATTGGAAGTCAGGAGTAAAGAAGTGCAGAGGGCGGCTTTTATACTTTTAGATCATTTGAATAGTCACCTATTGGCCAATTACACTGCAATTTGCTCAAATTTTACCATGAAAAAGGTGATCAGGGCCGAAAGGCTCAATATTAATAGAAAATTAGCCAAAGGAGTGAAAAACTACGAGGAAAGTGTACGGGACTACAACCTAACTATGGAAGCCTTAAACGCGACTTTAAATCTGGAAAATGAAACATCGATTACGCCGAGCGATTTTAAATCCTTGGACGAAATCCGAGTGGCCATAGAAGTCGAACCAATGTTAGCCTGGTTCGAAGCGACCATAGAATTCGTCGAAAAAAGCGGCCTTTACGTTGTTCAAGGCGACGTTAGTCGTTTGAACGAATTCGGGCAACAATCCTTTTGCGTACCGAAAAAATACTTGCAAAAATTTTGCGTTTGTCGCGATTTTTTGGCCAAAGCGAAAAAATCCGCAAAATAGTGCATTTTCTTTGGAGAGAAAATTTTAACAGCGTTCCATGGGTATAGTGAATACAAGCCTTTTTACTGTAGCATTTTGTTAGTTACTGAACTGCGGGGTCACGTCCAGACATGCACGGCAAAGATGTCTCAGAGAGTTCAGTACCAAATAAGTATCTAAATGACAAAATCGCAGATAAACTGAGGAAGAAAACGACTTTTTTTCGCCTGGAAAAAGAATGTCACCGTTTTAAAGAGCCAGAGTGGTAGATAAGGTACTGGGGCAGGTTTCACCCCCCCCCCCCTATTAACGTGCAAGTCTATGGTCACGTCTTTTTCTTTGCTAAGGCTCACCCGCTCTGCGTCCACATCATAAAATTTGATCATATCAACAAATTGTGGACTTGGAATATTTTACTGTAATGCGCTCTTCTTTTGAAAACCAGGACGCTGTTTCACTTCCTATGAAACAAATTTGAACAATAGGTTCAAGTGGATGCAACTCGGTATCAGATGAGGCGACTTCGGTACTATATAACTTGATTTTCAGCATCAGCATGCAAAAAATCACCAAACAAAAACATACTCTTTCAACGAATGTTGTAGTCCCAAATGCATACTTATCAAACTGGCGTGCAAATACGACAGTATTTTGCTGACATCGGATCGTATTTTATTGGTTTCGGAAGGATACTTGGAACGATGAAGTCAATTACTGTTCTCCATTTACTGTGAACCGACAAAGACAACAACAAATAAAAAGCTAACCAACTTGATACAAAATAATTTTTATTTGGATTTCTATTGAAACCAAATTTTGCCATTTGACCGTTTCACTTAAAATATCAGTTTATCTGTTTGCCGCTCTAAGACGACAAAGTTTTTTCATCGATTACAGTAGGAAGCTTAGTTTAAAACTTGATTTTATTTTTTCGATGCATCTGCTAATTCAAAATAGACGATTAACTACTTTCAAAAGTTTACTCAAATTGTTGAATCACAGGTTGAAAGGGTAGCTGAAGCCATCATAAATCTGCCTGGTCTTCATTGAACTGCTTGCAGATGTCGTCACGGAAAATGCGATGTTCCAATGAGTGCCAACGAGAAGCTCTTTTTGACGTCAGCAACACTGCACAAATAGAATTGTTGGCTTTCTGCTTCAGAAGCCCCTTATAAAATCGCATTGTGAATATTTACCTAAATTCAGCAAGATTTAAAATATGGTATGATGTTTCACCCGTCAATATTCACTACGCGTTTTCTCTGTAAAGCATATTTTCCGGAATTTTCACTGGCGTGTTTCCAATACAACGAAACGCACAATAGCGAAACTCCAAATAGCGAGACTCAAAACAGCGTTTCGTAAAACAGCGAAGTCTCAAAACAGCGCTTTTCATATTGCAAAGTCTCAATACAGTGATTCTCAAAACATTAGTCTCAAAACAGCGATTCTCAATACAGCGATTCTCAAAAGAGCGAATCTCATTTCAGCGTAAAAAAGTTCTATTCATTAGAGTAAAAGCACACGATTGTGTGGCAACTTGGCGCCCGTCTTACTTTGACGCCTTGTCTCACTTTGGGGCCCAAGCTGTGTCTTACTTTGGCGCCCATCTTACTATGGCGCCCATCTTACTTTGGCACATAGTATGTGTGATTTTATCTATGCAAATTTTACAAGCGGTTTAAAATTTTAAATTTTCATTTCGCGATAAAAGATCTACTATACCTTCCGTACAAAAATTATGTATTTTCTAGTAAACTGCTGTTTCTTAGTGCTCAGCGATCTTTATATTAATTCAAATCATGAAATCAACAGTACGTAGTGTGACAACAGTATGAAAATTGTACATTAGAGAGACGACGTGGATAGTAAAAAGTCATTTTGTTCATCCTTTGTCTTTATTTTGTTCATTAGACTTGGGCTTAGAGCGCAAGCCTGAATAAAGTGCTCCATTCTTCCATTCTAAAGATAACTTTTTTGAAAATTCGATGACTTCGTTCTATTTTGAAAATCGCTGTTTTGAGAATCGTTGTATTGAGACTTCGCTGTATTGAGAATCGCTGTTTTGAGACTTCGCTGTTTTGAGAATCGTTGTATTGAGATTTCGCTGCTTTGATAATCGCTCTATTGAAACTTCACTGTATTGAGAATCGCTGTTTTGAGACATCGCTGTTTCGAGAATCGATGTATTGAGTCCAGCCGTTGTGTGTTTCGCAGAATAGGGGTGAGACCCTTTCACTAACTTTTTAATTGACTACAGTTAGACGACAGCTAGAGTACAGAGTACACAAAATGTTTTAAAGATTTCGTTCATTGATTTAGTCATTCCAGACACTGCTTCATGAAGCTTTTTTGTTTTATTTTAAAAGAAAAAGTTATGTGGACGAAGCTGCCAAAAACGGGCTCATGTACGTACGACACAAAATTACGAAACAAGCTCATTACTAGTTGATTAATTAATTAGCTAGCTAATTAGTCAATGTAGCTAAACATAATATTTTTCGTTTAGATAGAAAGCACGAAACAAATTTTTTGGTTTTAAATTTTTTTCATATAATGACGGCCATTTTTGCGCAAAAGTGCTAAAAATATCAAAAGAAGAAAGGCTAAAAAATGCCCAAAATTGACCATCATCATCATCACAAGGGCGAACATGAAATACAATACACAGAGAAAAAATAAACACGATGACTATTTTTGAAGAATTTTTGAAAAAAGTAAGAAATTTATACAAAAATTTTTTGAATTTTTCTAAACGAAAAAAAGTCCAAGATAAATTAAAGCTGTAGCTAAAAAGTGATTCAGTACACGCACTGAAAATAATGACACCGAAAAATTCGAATTGTTTCTTCCTTTTTACTAAATCGTCGCAGTGCTTTGTTGACTAGTGCGTTGAACGTGGGTGGCTCGTTCCTGTGGAGAAAAATTAAGATTTTAATCTTGCATATATTATACTATCGGTCCAATGCGCCCTACTCCTGCTTGAAAATTAGCATTGTCCCTAATCACACGAATTGGGTATCAATTGATAGATCTTGTCAAGTTCTAAATGCAATTTTGTCTTCAGAATAGGCGTTTTAATAGCTTTATTCAAAACATAATTCAGGATTGATCAAATTTGACTGATAAATGCACCATTGGAAATTAAAGATTTGCTTTAATTCGAGAATTTAGTCTCCAAAAACAAGGGACGATTAATCTTCCAACCTTAATCATGGCAGCAATTTGGAAGACCTTAGATTGTGCTCACTTCTCCTTCCTTGTTGAGCAAGGAAGTTTGGACATTGGAGCCCGATCCCCAACTGTCGGCCGCGTCGAATATGATGTTGTCTGGCGGATTGTTAATACCACCTTGATTTCTAGCCCAGATCTACAAGAAGAGTAGGTGTCCAATTCATGATTCTATAGAAAATTAGCATAAAATTACTCTGATAGTTTTGCCAGCCTTGATGGTCGTACGAGGCGGAAATTGGTATTCCAAATCTAATTTACCGTCGACGTTACGTTTCAATTTCCAGTCGTCCAAAATTTCGTCCTAAAAGAAAGATGAATAATAAGGGAACGGAATAATTATCTGACAAGAAATATAAAATCAAAAAGTTAGAAAAAGACCAAAGCGCAAAGTTAGAACTTCATCAGGACCCGCTTGGATCAATTCAGAGTTGACTTAGGCTGTTGTGTTCGTTTGCACCATAGACTTCTGAAGTGATCGATTTTCCACTGGTTCAGAGGTCCAGAAGTTTAATTCAAATGTAGAACAATGTAGTTTGCTACAGTTTGCTTGTTTTTTAAAATGCCTGTGAATCAGAACATGAAAAAATTGCCACCGTTTACGCAAAGCTTTTACGACATAATTTTTTCCCCACTAAAATTTTTGAAAGTTATTTGAGCGCGCTCACAAATTTTCAATGACATGTGACATGTAGTTCAGTAGAAAATCTTAAAAATATAAAATAGTACTTACTTTCAACTACTACTATTATCTACAAGCATTTAAAGAAAAATAGACTATAGCTTCTATTATGCTAGGATGGAAGTACTTTCGCGTCGTACATGAAAAAATATACTGTTGCATGAATGAGGACGTCCCGAATAGAGAGTTTTCCGTTTATCAGATGCAGTATTAAGTTCTGTTTATATTCTTCAGAAATTAGATTTCCAATATCGTAAAAATTGTTGATAGCAAATTTATATGCTTGAAAATACGAAGAATTAAAAAAAATTTAAGGATCATCGACATATCAAAAATATGACGAGGTAATTTTGGACCACAGAAAATCAACATACCACTTAACCGCAGAATCACTGGATTTTCCTGCTAGCGGAATGGTGGAAACTAACATCCTAAAGTTCCTTATTTCCAAATGAGGTTCGAGACGTAAAAAGAAACCCGTAGTCACATAATGAACCTGCATCGTAGGCTGACAATTTTTTTTCAAATATAGTAGGCCTTGATGACAAAAAACTCGAGGAAAAGAATATCCGCTTACGCTGCACGTTTATTATTTGCATGAGCATTTTAGATTCAATTGTTCAGACTTTGGCACTAGACAGTTTTTACTCCTCTGACCCAGGAGGAGGTTTCAGATGTCTTTTAGATAGCAGAAGAATTTAAGTCACTTAAAACTCAAAAAGTTAATAGTAGGATTCAAGCCACTTATAGTTTGTGTGTTATAATGCTTGTAAACTTGAAAATTGAGAAAAATCAGTATTGTCGTCAAAATAGTTTAGATAGAGCTTATACGACCGAATTTTTTACTTAAAATTTTTTAGAAGTTAATTTGACTATGTTCACAATTTTCTCATTTACCATAGAAAATCTTCCAGTTTTATTATTTGGAAGCCCTTCAAGAAAAACAGACTATAGAGCATATCAGTTAAAACATTGTTCCTGGAAAATCCCGCTACCATGCCCACAAGTGAAGTCTTGAATTTCAGGTCACACATAGTTACTTTCGATCTATGCGTATTCTCGAGGACTATGTATTTTCCTTCCGGATGGCATTCCGCGATACTGACGTTGCCTTTGGCCGAACGTTGGAAACTGGTTCTGGTGGCCATTTCTCCTTTGACGACTTTCATGCTTTCTAAAAAAGGCGAAAATGGAGTAGCAGTTGTGCTATTAAATCAGCAGTACGCCTGATATGTTGTGCTTGTGCTAAAGTGAGTATTAATGGGCAACATTCTACAGAAACCGCATAAACAACGTGTTAAAGGACCTTTCGAACATTAAACGATATTCGGAGCGAAAAGAAAATAAACAAAAGTTGGACTCACGTTCAAAAGGTCCCTTACAGTAAAGAGTAGGTACGCGAAAAGATGATATGAATCGTAAAGGTCCTTTAACACGCGAAAAAAACGACAGACCACTGTTTTTCATGCTATACGACAAACTCGCCTTCATAACTGTCGTGCTTTTCGTCATCGGGAGATGCCACCGGCGCCAGGGTGGACGGTTTTACCGTTTTTAGCGGAACGTGTTCTTCTCGATGAGGATAAGACTTGCGGTCCAAATCGCCGCTGCCTTCGTAAGGCAAAACTGGTACGATAATTACGCCTGCCGGGTCTTGGACCGACGGTCTGCTTTTGGCCGGTGCCGTTTCCTGGGGTTTGGGGGAGCTTTGGGGTTTGATATGGCCATATTTGCTAGGTTGAGGTTCCGGTTTTTGAGCCGCAGTGGTCGTATCGACTTTCTTTTCGATGAGATGCTCTTCTATGTGAGCGGGCGGTTGGGGTTTCGGTTCCACGATCACGCCCTTGGGCGGCCCGGTCGGTATTTTTTGCAACGTGGCGTGACCTGCATGGTCGTCCGTTTCGCGGATTTCAGCTTCCTTGGGTGGGTGATCGATTACGACTCCCGATGGCACGCCCACCACCGTTCCCGTGGACGTTTGCCTAGATGGCGGCTTTTTAGCCCCTTCTTCCTCAGTTTTTTTGCCTTTCGAATCGTCGACCACTCCCGCAGGAGCGTCGCCAGGTTTTTCCCATCCCGGTTTGACGTGACCGTATTTGCTGCCCGATGTCGGTTCGGTCGGCGGCCCTACTGCTGGTCTCTGGCCACCACGATGATCTTCCGGTTCCGTCTCCTTAATGCTGCCACTTTCGTCTCCTTTGGACTTATCCCCACGTTCTTTCAAATGACCGTATTTGCTGGAACTGCCGGTCGATGTGGGTGTGAATGGTCTATCGTCGCTCGTAGCGCCACCGGCGCTACCGCCGCCGGGTCTTTCTTCCAACGTTTCTTCAATTTCGCCTTTTTCGTTACGTTTTCGGCTGTAGGAAATTTCGCGGCTAGTCGATTTGGCGGTCGTGCTGGCCGACGAAGATGTATGGTCGCCTTTTTCTGTATACGGTAATTTGGGCGAAATTTTAGAGAAAAATTTATTCGAAAAACAGGGTGTCTCGGATCAGATATTAATTTCGAACCAACTACTGTAGGTTTTCGTTTTCAAGTGAATTTTGAAAAACGCAAGATGCAAATGAGAAAAAAAACAATCATTCCACTGTGTAGCAAAATCCAAATTTTTCCTAAGTTATTACAGTCGACTTTTGAAAGAAAGGATATCGACTACTAACCGTGCCGGTTTTTTATTTACATGCACATCTTTTTGTGTCGATATATATAGTCAAAAGAAGTTTTTGAACTTGGGTTGAGCGACAATGACTCCAAAAGACTCAAAACTTCAGTGACCTTATGATGTAACTGAGAAGTTTCATTTCCTCTACCCACTCGTGTTTACCATTCCAAAAAATTTTCAATTACGTAATGTGTGGCAAATTTCTAAGAACAATTGTCAAGAAGATCTATGTTAAATATTTCTACTGTACGATAATCTGAAGAAAGAACGTCTAACACGGTTTGAAAAATGGTAAAAATCTTGAGACACCCTGTATAGACATTAAATTTGCAAACAATATTAGTCAATAATGCAAAATGATTTTAGAAAAAAATTTCGATTCAGCAAAAATATTTTACTAAATTATGCACCAAATTATCGATTTTTGCGTCCTTCAGTTGATAAAATCCATTTTCTCTCTACATCGATAGGACATTTTGCACTATTGAAATTCACAAAGTGCACGAAATTATCGCGAGTCCACGAAATCATACATTAAGACAATATTGTGATCTATTGTTCGCATTTCTTTTTCAGTTTTTGCCAAAATCCTTCCAAAGAAAGTCAGTTGGTGGCAAATCTATAAGTCCGTACATTATATCGACTACTGTAATCGTAAACAAAACAGTACAGTACACTAAAATTAATGGCAACATATGAATATTGACGAGCCAAAAAATTTCTCACCTTCGTCCTCGTGCTGACGTACGGTGTGGGCGCGCATCATTTGATCGACCAATTGTTTCAAACCGTCGCGGTTTTCTTCGCCCTCCAGCATTTTGCGATAGATGGCGATTTCGGCGTCCAACGTTCGTTTCGTGTCCAACAAAGATTGCAATTCGACCATTAACGATTGACAATCGTCGCGCATCTTCCTGATTTGTGAATCGCGCTCGTTCAAAGCCATTTCGTATTGGCGTTGGTCGTCTTCCAACTGGTAGGTCAACTCGTTGGTTTGTTTTTCGAGGATGGAATTCTTGAGTAGTGAAAAGAGAAAAATGGATTAATTCCATCTACATTACATTATACTTTGATTTAGAATTTTAAGCAAGTTCGTGCAAGAATTCAAGCGAGCAAGGGTATATTGAAAAGTGTTGAGACTGTTAGGTAGTACCTTAGCTTCCACCCATGACCCTAGTCGGGATTGGCGTGACCAACCCGGCTAAAGTTCAATGAAAGTGGTATGATTTGGAACCCTTAGACTAACTAGTCAGTGCTATGGGTAGAATGCGGGTATACAAAAAAGTGAAACAAATTTTTCATGGCCTGGATCGACTGGATACTGTGGTTTACAATACGGGAACTTCAGAAGGTGAATAGCTACAATAGTTTTATAACTGTATAGGTATATTCTGAAGCAACCAATTTTTATGTTCGATTTCACTAATTACAGCTAACCGAAAGATTGTGATTTACAGGAGTGGGAAACGAAAATTTCATGGCTTAAAAAATATTTTAAAAAATGTGGTCTAGCTATTCAGAAAAACTCAAAAAAATTTTTCGGCAACCGAAATTTCAACCACTGCTGCAACAATAGTTTTTGACTGATACTAATATCTTGGTGCAATTCAAGTATTCCTGCTTGGAATTCATCGAATATAGTAGGCTGGACTGATGTGGTCCATTGTGTGAGAAACAAATATTTCGTAGCCTCCAAACTTGCTGCAAATTGCTGCTATAGTAGTCCTTGAGCAATACATTTTGAAACACGCAATTTTCTTTCTGGATTATATCGACTACAGTGAGCACGGCTCATCTTGTTAAAAAAATTAAGAAACAAATATTCAATATTAAAAAATCCATTGCATACTGTGTTTTATACTACTGAAATCTCAACAAATGGTACTACAGTATTTCTAGAACAGCAAATCTTGAAGAAATTTTCAAATAGGGTGTCATCAACCAGATAAAACTGAACTATAACGCAGTTCAAAAAGAATTCAGAAAAATATTTTAAAATTATGAAAAAACACCAAGGTCCTAGCTCTTACCGCTATTGCCCTCGGGTGGGGGATATGAATTTTGGGGTTCAAGTGCATTATAGGTTGACGTATGGCGCCACATATGATGACCTCAAAATCCAATGGATAATGGAATTTCAGCAAATAATGCTACAATCGTATTCTCGAACAGTACATCTCAAAGAAATTTAATTTTTTGTTGCTGAATGGCCCTACAGTAAACTGAACTAATTAATACAAATTTTGATAAAGATATTAACAAATTCATTTACAATCACCATGATACAAAACTTCAGATTTATTTTTCTGGTGCACATCATAGTGTAGATTCTTCTTATTTCAAAATTTTATATATACTGCTGTATATGAACTTTCTTACTGCAAAGTATCTTATGGAATCAAGCATCGAAATAACAATAATAATTTGTTTCGAAACTACAATAGGTCTGGTGAAGTAGCTTCGAGCACATATAAAAACTGAATTCGCTGTTTGATCAGAAAACATAGTCCACAAAAATGAAAAACTTTCTTCATTATTTTCATTCGTCTTTCGAGAAAATATTTTTTTATTGGAAGGTGGAACCTGCTTCATCTTGCCTACAAAATGATTTTGTGTTACAGTATAGACACTGGTCTAACGTAGTATTTTGAAAAAAAAACGTTTCTCAATGAGGAAAAGTTTCAGGGTCTTATTATATTGAATACACAATTTTTTTACTTCCAGAAATTTGCACTCGATGAAAAATTCATGGATGATATTTACTTTTGTTGATCATTGAGGTGCTTGCATTGTTATTTCTTAGAGTGTTAGAACAAAGAGTACTCTATTTTGGCATACCGTGAAAAAGTAAGTTTACAGTACATTTTTTAAAAACGTAATGTCCCGATTTTCATATTTCTGTGTACCAAAGACCGGTATCAAAATCGTTAAATGAAATTTGAGATTGGAAATCGAGGACCACAAAATTAACAAGCTTAGTTTATGTAGGAAGTGGAACCAGTTTTAATCTAATGTCCAATAAAATGTCGGACAAAATTTCTGAGCCGGCTGGTGTTATTTTTTTTCTTCCCAACACATCAATCATTTACCTTTGTTTCGAGATCGCCCAATTTTCCGCGTAAATCGCCCAATTGATCCCTCAAACGTTTCGTTTCCTCCTTTTGGAACGAGCTTTCGATTATGTGACGATTGGACGTCGTTTGAACTTCTTGGACTTTCAGCTTGTACCACGATTCCATGTCCATCTTGTGACGTTGGGCCATATCGTCGTATTCCAAACGTATGTCGCGTATGGCGGCCGACAAATCGTCCTTGAAATATTCGCGGTACTCCCTGGTCGGGTCTTTTATGATCAACGATTGCAAATCTTTCACTTCCTGCCAAACGAAACACGACTCAAAAATTGCTCAGGTTTAAGAAGATAATGAAATACAATCTTATGCAGTTCAAGTTATTCTTCCCTGAACAACTTTTCAAAGCACTTCATGATCACTATGCTAAAATTTTGTACACGCAGATAGTATAGTTCTCAGAACTGTGGTACAGTAAAGCAAGATTTTAAGCAGCAACGCTTGCACGAAAAGGAAAGTAAAAAAGGCACGACCGTACAGTAACAAAAATAACTCCGTTTTCATGTATCTTGGTAATTCCACTCATTTTTGCTGCTTTCCTAAGATTATTTTTCAACAGACAATTGACAAGTTTAGGAGGAAATACTATTGAAACGTCCTGTTCTAAATGGAAAACGCTGAGCGACCTATGATTTTAATGAATTTTGACCAATTTTGGATCATTTAGCACCTTCCAACTGAGGAAATATTAGAAATTCAGAAATGAGCAAACCTTCCTGAAAACCGTGCTTTTGCTTATTCTTATCAATATAAAATGATTTTAGATCAGAAATCAGATAGTTGAAATCTGTGCTTACTAAATTTATTAAAAATAGAGCAAAAATCAGCATGAAAAGTCAATGGTTTACTACGAATGAGTAAAAAGCTTTAAAGTGACAAGCTAGAATTGTTAGGCTATTTAATGAATTCATTCTGAACGCTAGCTTTTTTGGCTAGAGTACTAAAAACTTTTAAGGCGGTCTGTATTTTTTTAACCACCATACAACGCTCCAATTTCGTAAAAACCGCCAGTGGATCTTTCCCTTTTAGAGCGATTCCAACTTCATTGATTATGAGCAAATGGTAAGAATCGTTAATTTCCAAAAAATTTTCATGCATGGAGACAATCCTTGTCAACATCCCTCTAAAAGTCATTTTCATGGAAATATCGATCATTCTACGGATTTTTTTATCTCGTTTTCTAAATTTTCTCGAAAATTTTTCGAAATTCGATGAACCAAAGGGTACAAAAAATGTACATAATTTCATTTCATTAAATGTCACATATTTTTCGTTCTTGTTTATAGTAGACGGATTAACTAAACTCCCCAAAATGATCTTCGTACTAATGCTTGTTACTTCACAATCATGCGAGAAGTGGTCATTATGTCTGAAAAAATTTCCAAGTAATATTTTTATGAAGAGGTATCTAATTTATGAGTTTATTCCAATTTTACAGAGTGAGTTTTTTTGTTGAGTTGACTTGCCACTGAGATTTTCTATATATATTTTTTTCATAGATGAACAATATAAATTAGTTAACTGATGACATGTGTTTTTCGTATGCGATTCCAGAGAAATAGAATTTACAAATTTTCATGAAACAGAAAGTTCAGAAAAATAAATACCTCATTGATATTACACTGATTACCAAAACGCGGAAATATTCATTACCCTGCGACGTTTCGACCCGTAATTAGTTGTCATCATGAACATCAGCCAAAACTAAATTTTTCATGGAAAGATATATTTTCGCTGAAAATTTTTCGAAAAACTAGTCCCGTTCTAGATAATAATGTTTACCAAGCAACTTTTTTTGCGCAAGTTGTAAAAAAGAGCATTTTTCACTAACCTGGTCGTGGACGCGATTCAAGAAATCGATTTCTTCCAATAACGTTTGGACTTGATTTTGATAGTCGATGCGATTCAGCGTTTCTTGATCCAAATCCTAAAATTTGGAGCGGAAGGTTAATCGATCATTATTTTTAGATATCGTGATATAAGAAAAACGTGAAAGTATTTGAGGCTAAAAAACGAATAGTTTTTCATGCTCACGTGTCGTGTTTTTTGCAAATCGTCGAGAATTTTGCCGTTCTCGGCTTTCAAGCGACCAATATCGTCTTCTAGATTTTGGATTCGTCGGCGCAGCAAACTAATTTCGGCTTCGGCGTCGCTCAATTGGCTGGTCAAACTGTCAACTTTTTCGCGATCGGCGTCGCCCGATCGAACGACGTCGTCGTATCTGAGGAAAGTGATCAAAGATAGATGGAAGGAATGTATAGATTATCAATTTTCTGATTGAAATATCAAATTTTGAATCACGGAAAATGCAGATTCAAAATTTTGAATGATATCACCTCGCGATTACAATCAGTCAAAATTACTGTAAAAAGATGGAACTAAAGTGCAATGTTATAAATGTGCAATATTTCATAAATTGGCCTGCAAATCTTCGTCTAGCATGTAGACATCATTGACTGCAAATGCTTTCGTTTAATTTTGTTAAGAAATAAACACCAAGTACAAAAAAATTATGCGACCTTAATTTGACAAATACGAACGTATTTGGTAAAATAGAATAGCTTATTGTGATACAGATCGATAGATCAATTTTCCGCAACTTTGGGATCAAATAAGGCCTTCAAGATCAAATTAGTATTTGCTTATATGATTTCTTCGGAAATTTACTTTTTAGAAATTCTATCACTTTGATTGGTATTAATATGAAAAACGAGAACTGTAGAATCTGGAATGAACTGCCACTTGAGACTGATTAGCGATTATCTATCACAACCTATTTTGAGTTCACTGTAGAATTTTCGACTGAAGCTTTAACATCATTACCAGAGGTAGTATGAATGACAGTTCAAAAATCAATTTCATTCTCCGTTGCAGTTATCAACTTTGGTATCTTGTAGTGGATTCTATTTCAAACTGTTTTTTGTACAACAAAGATATAACACTCATCTTTTTTCACTCAATCAGTTGATTGATACCGCAATGCACGCCTTTCAAAAAACTCAATACACCCCGTGATCGATATAATAATTGAATCAACAGACTCATGATGAAAAAGCCGCATCATCAAACATTAGAAACCGTGGGGTATACTACGATGCTGGAGGAAACAGCTTATTACATGTCGTTCATTTTGCTTCAAACGAAAAAAAGACATTTGCACTATCAGAAAACACTCGCGCACACAAAATAATGGCCTTAAATTTTCTGTCACCGAGGATTTATCACAAAAAACTTCCGGGTAAAACAAAAAATGGTTTGGTCAATAAATAAAAAAACAACCATTCAATTACTGTAGCCCAGCGCTTTTCAATTACGTACATAAAAGCTAAAACCAGACTCATAAAAAATGTACAGTCCATTTTTTGCAGGAAGCTGCAAAGATTGTTCCCATCGTCAAAAAAACAGGAGACGCTACAGTGGGTACTAAGGGGTTCTATTAACAATGATCTTTCCTAGATCGTGCTTGAAGCTTTGCAAATTAGCATAGTGAGCATGGCCGGGTTTCAAACATACTTATCCAAAGGCTGAATATTGACACCGTCAAGATTTTATGAATAAACGATCGTAGTGCCAAGTGAACAATAGTCAATATATCTTTACTGTAATATTAAACCTGTGATCCCAATGTAATCCATATGATCAGAATACTGTAACTTACAAAAATTAAAAATTCAAACATAACACTCATTGCTCCAGGATATTTTCGTTTTCTCCTCACTTTTTCCGGTAATCGATTATGTCCTGTTGCAAACGGTGTATTTGGCTTTCCAAGGCGTTCTTGTCGCGAGCCGTGTCGTCGATCAATTTGCGGGCTTCGCTCAATTCCGTTTCGTACATCGATTTGATGGACGACGTGTCTTTGCCCCATCGGCCGCGCAACGAACCCAAATCTTCGGCCAATTTGCGGTTTTGGGCTTCCAAAAATCGGACCTAAAATTGAGGTCCGTGTGAACAAAACATTGTTTAGTTCGAAAATCAATACGTACCGTAATTTCACTGACTTCGAGTAAACAGTTCAGACTTTTGAGAAACCCTGTTCTAAGAGAGAAAAGTATTATACTGCATTTAAAAATGATAGATTCAACGATGCCATGAAAGTAAGTTCAACACAGAAAAACTAGTAAGTTAATTACTGTAATCAATGAAAATTTCTTTCTTCTCCATGGGTGGCAAACAGAACGATTGAAAAATCCCTCCAACAACCTGATTAAATAGTCAAAAGTCCTCGATTCCCAGATGTTAACATTGCTCTGTTCAGTTCAAAAGTGGATAAGCACGTGTTTTTTTTCCTATAATTTTGGCCGTTTCGACGTTTTTCTACAGTAGACAGTTTTTCACTACGTGATAATTACGTTTCAAATTGAGCCTACCTTTCTGGTTGTCGCTGCATCTATCATTTCAAAGTGAACAGGTCAAAACTGAAAAGTAAATTGTACGTCACCTGCCACGGCCTGATTTTTTTATGCTTGTGAGTAGTGAAACTGAGAAGAAAATATTTATGTCTGCCAAACCATATCCACGCACGTCTTTGAGGGTTTGGGGAGTATTGACCTTATGTAGAACTCTAAAGTTTTATAAATCCACCACAAACTCATCTACATAGAAGACATCAAACTCCCGTGATTATGTATGGTCCTATAGCCTGTTTTTATTGAAATACTTCTAAATAATAAAAGTGGAAAGCAAGTAGTATTCCACATTGCACGATTTTCCGATAAACAGTATGTCATTTAAGACTGGAAATTTGTGAGCATACTGAACAAACCATTGAAAGTTTTTCGAGTGGAAGATCTTACTATAAGAGCCCTATGTACGTGATTTTGACGCCAGGACTGATTTGTGTCAGTCTTCAATTTGGAAGCATTTTATAAAAAACATACTATAGTTACATGTGCCTGACTTGCACGGATATAGTAGAAAAGCTCCATCCACGCTCATGGAGTCTGATCACCAGAAAATTGTAACATACATGCTGAAGTAATAATGTAAATACAAATTGTACAGTATGTGATATTCATTTATTAGATATATTTTCATTTATTAATCTATCGTCTCAAGGGTGTCTGGAATTCACACCCAAACATTCTTATAAATTTATGTGAAGCACTTTATTTTGATCTTCCCACACCCCATCGACCCAATTAAAGACACACATAATTATTTCCACATTGGCACCTGGCCCTCGTAATGCACATGAAGATACACATTCTGTAGGTACAATAATCCCCTCCAAAATGCGTAAACACACCTGCCCATGTAGAAAGTACAGAAATTCCGACCCAGACAGGAGATTTAGGAGGAATGCATGGAAAACCGAAAAACACATGAAAAACTAAAAAACATAGGCGGCAAAGCATACTGTAGGTCAAAAGGCATGCAAGCGTAGAAATTAGGAGTAAATTAACATGAGGCGTGGCGAAAGAAGCATACAGTAGGCGGAAACAGGTAAGCGAAGCAGCGATTGGTGGAAAAAGATCGACGGAAACACGACCTCCCGCGACGCCCAGGGAGTGGCCAAAACGTTGTATAAAAGAGAAGAAAAGCGTGTTTTTTATGATTATTGGTCGTGATTATTATTCGTGGTGTTTTTTAAATTCGTGGTTCACGTCCGTATTTCAATTCGAAGCGCGTTTATCGTCGACGTTCAAGCGACCGTCGATCCCCGTTGTTTATTGTAATCGTACGCCCGCGCCCCCGTCCCGTTATTTACCCGCCGTATCGACCGATTGGTCCAAGTAAAGTACCTCACAGAAATCTGGTCGTTACATATTTTTGGTGACCGTACCGTACCGTTAACCACTGGAACTCCCTGCCCCATTAAGGTGCATCCTATATCCGGGCATCCCTAAGCAGTAATCGCATACAGTCGTAATTGTTTCCTACAGTAGGACGAAAATTCGTAAAAACACAAACTGAAAATGACCCACCATACAAGAGACCACTTAGGAGAAATTGTAAGAGAGCAGATCAACGATTTATTTGCAGAACATTTCCAAACTCTACACACACAATTGAGCAAAAACACTATGAATCCCACCCTGATAGACGATTTAAGAACGGCCAACATCCATAACAGTATGGCGAACAATTTTTATGCAAAACCTACAGTATTTACGGGAGGAGTAACCCAACATTTCGGCCAATGGAGCAAGCGACTAGAACAGTTCATGATACTACAAGGCATGAAAGATACTGACGAGCAACTCAAATTAGCATGTTTTGAAATTCATTTGGGTGGTGCAGCATTAGCAAAATTCAAAAGTTTAGAAAATTCTGAAAACCCACCCCAAACCTATGAACAGTATAAAACTGCATTAGAAGCATATTTCCCCGACCACCGAGACACAGATTTACACCAACATTTTTTGCATGAACGGAAACAAAAAAGTTCGGAAACTGTCATTGAATTTTTGTTTGACCTCGAGCATCTAGCGACCCTCGCCTACCCCAGTTTCAATTCAGAGGCACGAGAAATGATAATCAAACCCCTTTTCATGGAAGGCATGCAGACCGAAATTAGAGAGGCACTCAAGTACAAACGATTCACCTCCCTAACAGACATGTCTGACGAGGCAGCTTATGTTGAACAACAAATTTTCAGAAACAGATTGAAATCTAGCCCCATACCCCTCATATCCCCTGAATCGGAACCCATCCTTTCATTAGGCAATCACACTGAACAGCAAGGAATCCTACATAAATTAGAACAAGTCATGGAGTTGCAATTGCAAATACTGCGAAATTCTCAAACCCAACCCCAGCATGATAACAGTAATTTGAGGCAGATCACATGTTTTCAATGCAATCAAGTCGGGCATTTCGCCAGAAATTGTAATTCACCAGGTACTCAAAAGTCATGCCAAATTTGCTTTAGGAGTAATCACATGACTCGAGACTGTAAAAGCAGATGCATTCACTGTTCTCAGACTGGTCACAGATCCAGCCATTGCATGTCAAAAAGCTACTCAAATGCAGAATGTTTTCTTTGTAAGCAAAAAGGTCACACGAATAGATATTGCCCCAACCAAATGACCCCTAACGTCCAAAATCGCATTGAAGAGAGACTACCCCCACCACAAATGAACATTGATGTCCCAGTCATGTACTCCACATTGCCCACAGTCCAGCATCAACCTCAACATGCTTTAAATACAGTTCTGCCCAGCAGTCATGAGCAGTTTGACCCCCAGTATGTCCTTGACATACCCCTTCCTGATACAAGCAGCACTTCAAAAATTGCATCACCAAAAAGCAGTGCCATGTTGAAATCCAAACTCCCCCAGGCAAAAATTGCACAGAAACATAAACATCCTGAAACCAGTGAGACGTCCAAACCTGAACCAGCATGCAAAAAGGAACGCCCAATGTTTTCACAATTGCAGGGCCTCCCCACAGACTCCAACACATTCCCCAGGCCAAAAACTTCTCTTCCTACCCCCAAAGCACGAAAAAATCGTAAAATTCATTTTGCAGCTAGCATTTTCCAAAGTAAAAATAGTGGTATCTGCAGTCCTGTCTCAAACGACGTCAGCAAGCCCCAAATCCCCCATCCTGATACATGCATCGACCCTGTTTCTTTTCCCCTCCCAATGACAGACCCCAACACATTCCCCAGGCGAAAAACTTCTTTTCCTACGCCCAAAGCACAAGAAAATCGTAAAATTCATTTTGCAGCTAGCATTTCCCAGAGTAAAAGTAGTGGTATCTGCAGTTCTAGCTCAAACGACGTCAGCAAGCCCCAAATCTCCCATCCTGATACATGCATCGCCCCTGTTTCTTGTCCCCTCCCAGCGAAAAATTCAACCGCCCAATCTCATTTTCCCACCCAAAACAAACAGAAACGTCTTCATACATTCCCATGGGTAAAAGGCAAAGTAGAATCGACCAAAACTGACAGGATTGAAACGGAAAAAGCTGAGTTAATCAATTTCTTATCCAAATATCAGCTCCTTCACACTGAGTCAAAAACACATGTGAGTCACAGGCCACTTGTCTCCCACAGCATTGGTACAAGTAATTATAAACACAGACACAGACCCCTTTTTCGAAAACCACCAAAAGCAAAACAAAGCATCAAACACAAAGTTGAGCAACTTAAGAAAGCTGATGTTATCAATCAAAGCACATCCCCTTCATGTAAAACAGGCAGTTCAATCGTTCAGACAAATTCCCCAATTCCCCCTATCCCTCCAAGCCTTCGACCCCAAAACCCTCTCTCCCTCGACCCCCTTGAACGAGGACGTTCAACTCTGGAAGGAGGGAAATGTAACATACATGCTGAAGTAATAATGTAAATACAAATTGTACAGTATGTGATATTCATTTATTAGATATATTTTCATTTATTAATCTATCGTCTCAAGGGTGTCTGGAATTCACACCCAAACATTCTTATAAATTTATGTGAAGCACTTTATTTTGATCTTCCCACACCCCATCGACCCAATTAAAGACACACATAATTATTTCCACATTGGCACCTGGCCCTCGTAATGCACATGAAGATACACATTCTGTAGGTACAATAATCCCCTCCAAAATGCGTAAACACACCTGCCCATGTAGAAAGTACAGAAATTCCGACCCAGACAGGAGATTTAGGAGGAATGCATGGAAAACCGAAAAACACATGAAAAACTAAAAAACATAGGCGGCAAAGCATACTGTAGGTCAAAAGGCATGCAAGCGTAGAAATTAGGAGTAAATTAACATGAGGCGTGGCGAAAGAAGCATACAGTAGGCGGAAACAGGTAAGCGAAGCAGCGATTGGTGGAAAAAGATCGACGGAAACACGACCTCCCGCGACGCCCAGGGAGTGGCCAAAACGTTGTATAAAAGAGAAGAAAAGCGTGTTTTTTATGATTATTGGTCGTGATTATTATTCGTGGTGTTTTTTAAATTCGTGGTTCACGTCCGTATTTCAATTCGAAGCGCGTTTATCGTCGACGTTCAAGCGACCGTCGATCCCCGTTGTTTATTGTAATCGTACGCCCGCGCCCCCGTCCCGTTATTTACCCGCCGTATCGACCGATTGGTCCAAGTAAAGTACCTCACAGAAATCTGGTCGTTACAAAATTTTAGCTCCTGTACATGTATGACCACATCGCATTGAACTGAAAATTTGCGTGAGCCCACTCAACTGAATCATTTAAAATTTCTGAGTAGGAACTTATAAAGTAAAAGCCTCGTCTAATCTTTTTTAGAGACCATCTATTTTTGTCACTTCTTTGTTACAATGATAACTACATATTTTCAAAATTTCATCTCCATTTTTTGAAGAAGTCCTATTGTAGCACTGAGCTTGGAAAATTAAATCCTGTACCTTTCTACGGAATAATAACGAAAATTTGTCCGCCATTTGTAAGCCTTTATTCTCTACATTCGAGTTAGTTTCCTAATAAACTATTAACGGTTTGATATGATTTTTTAAACAAAGATTCTGAATGTTAATTTATCCTAAATTCTACATTTTTTTGCCTGTGCGACCCTTCACAATAGCTATTGGTCAGAAAGTTGGCGATAGCTCATAATCATACACTGTAATTTTTAGTTTGAAATTTCTTAAACAGCTGTAGTAATCGTCGAGTTGTGTTTATTCGCTACGAACTATAATTGCAGTTACCGATCCGTCTTTTGGGATTTTCCCAAAATTTCCAATATATGTATAATTTTGCACATGGTTCGAAGACATCATCTTATCCGACTATAAAATCAATACTTTTTAGATGCAAATCATAATTTTAATTTCACAAGGACTTCGTAATAGTGTTTCAACGAGGGCTAGGGAAACTAATGACTTCACTTTTATTTTCCTCAATCAATCGGTTAATTTTTATCAAAAATCCGAAATATGATGTAAAAGGATATTCCAAATTGAATCTCGAAAATTCAAACTTCAGATCCCGCCTAATTACTGTAAGATATGTTTCTAGGCGGGCCGCTTTTCGCGGACTACTCTCTACATTTCCACGAATGCTCCAACAGTTTTTATTCTGTCCCTTTTTCAAGCTCTGCTAAAATATAGTCTTTTCATTGCGCATTCAATATCCTCGAGAGAGGAGAAACTTGATAGCTTTTCAAATTTAACTCAGACTGAATTAATTAATGATCGAGTAGCAGTTGTGCTTGTGTATAGCTAACCGAACTTTTAGAAAAAAAGACGTCGTGGCGGTATCTAAGAAAGAAATTTCAGGGTAATTTGATAAGGATGAAGCTTCAGACAATAAAATTGTCTCGTAAGAGACTCAACAGTTGTTCAAAAAAAAGTCAAAAATAGGTTTGGTAGATCAAAAAATTGCTAGATGTTTTACATTCGTTTTACAAAGTAAAATCATTCAAATAATGAATACATCAATGAAGAATACAAACTCAATAAAAATATGCGGTGAAAAAATGTGCAATAATCCAAAATATGATGGCAGTATACTGCCGTATGTTCGATATCAGCATACTGTTTTTTAAGATTCAATTTTATAGTAATAAAACTGAAAATTACAGTAATAAGCTCACTTTTTCGATATAACCGGCAAGACGATCGTTCAAATCTTGCATTTCTTTTTTCTCGCGTTCGCGCGACTCCAACAACGTGGCAGCGGCTCCGGACGACAAAGCCGGAGTGAGACCGCTGACGCTGTGGCTGCCCATTTCGGTGACCATCTTTAGCACCCGCGTGTTCGACGAGCTGGTCGTAGAGGTGGCGTGGCGGCTGTAGGCCGCACGAGGCGCGATCGTTGACCTTTAGAGGAAAAGGCACTTGAAAATCAATACTGTGGGCCAGAATGTTGAATTTTAGCACCTTAGCTGACGTCAGCATGATCAAAAACGGACTACTGTAGCCGATGAACGTGAAAAGATTTTCATTACAGTAACTCAAGTTTTCTAAAAGCTGTTGTTTTCCGATTCTATTATAAATGTGATTTCCTTCAAAACAGTCGCTAGGACTTTGAACTCTGCCTTTTGTACTACGCTTTCTGCATTTGTTTTTTTACTTTCTATACATCATTTTCAGACAGCTTTTACTGCAAATGTAATTTTATGCAGAAAAAATCGTTTTGGACAGGGATTCGTATAATTTTTATGCCAATTTTTACGGTGCAAGGCAATTATTTCAGAAAAAGAAACCTCACCGATAGTAATTATATCCGAACTCGTTGAGTGCTAATTAAAAGAATAACGATAAAATTCGTTCATTAGCATATCGCCACAAAAAGTGACGGAATAAAAATTTACTCTTAAAATTAGAGTTATATGTGGTCAAACCTGTTCTTTCAATTACATGTAAATTCCTTGTTGTGAAAAAAGATAAATGAAATTGTGTTTTATAACTCGAAATTCTTTGTATGCTGAACAAATCATCTGACTAGAAACCTTTCGGTGAAGCTATTCTTTTGCAAAATTAATCTTCGGAGCTAATCAATTAATCAACTAAAAAAAATTAATGAATTTTCTGCAAGAAGTTCAGTAGTTCAATAGAGCTTTTTGAATTTTAATCACGTGATTAGTACAGCACAATTCAATTAAAGAGATTCATGATGTATAGGATCTGCCGATAAATGCATAATCGAAGTCGCTGCACAGCTTAGTGAACGGTACTACCTTACTTCATTTATTTTAAAATAATCGATGCAGCGATCCCATCAAAGTAAGGGTACAACGGAAAAATTAATGATGCTTGATACTGTAGGGAATGTGGAAAATTTTTCGCCCTTCGAAAGAGATGACCTTCATAATCAGGTTAAATGGTAAAAATTTGTCTAATTACGCTGATGTGTCAGCCACAGTCCTATCCAAATCAAAAGTGGATTAGCATGGTGGTTTTTCAGTGCTTATGGTATAGGAAATTATTATAACGAAATTTTGAGTTTTTCTACAGTATAAAGTTTACAACTGCGAGAAAATTGAGCCTACTTCTTTCAATGTCTCTACGTCTCATTTCAAAGTAAATGGGCTATAATGTATCGAAGTAGCAGAAAAAATTGGTAATACTGAAGCACAATGAACTATCGAAATCCTGATGTTTGTGGCTACAACTCGCAGGAAATTCGTAGCTTAGGCTTGCACCAGATTGTGCAGCATAGAAATACTTATAATCCGGAATATTCCCCTATTATTTATGTTTCTAATGAAATTTTCACAATATGTCAGCAGAGTTCCGTTGGTTCACTCACCTGTCTTTATCCATTTTGCTGAGATGAAATTTCGGGCAGGAAGCTACAAGTGGCTATAGGCAGTGTTGCTTGACGAGAAAAAACGCACAAGCAAGCGGCGAAAAGTATATTTTTTCTGGCTAACAGTTGACGACGATATTCCGGGTTTTTTCGAGCTGCTAGTGGCCTGTGCTGCAAAAAAAGGAGGAAGAAGATCTCCCGAAGAAAGTTAACTCGAGAGAGAAGTAGAGAATGGATGAAAGAAAAACGGATAACACGTACAAAAGCAGCTGAAAAAGTTGCCGCTGCAGCTGTTACTGTAGTCAAGACTAAAAAAGAAAATTGTTACTAGGTGTGCAGAACGTAGAGAAGAGAGAAAGTGAGTTCCGCTGGCTACTATGGGAACTGGATCCCAGGAATCCTAATTTATATGAAATTATCAGCACACTGTGTGTATGTGTGTGCGTTGTGCATAGTAAAAATAGGCTGCGACGAAAAAGCCACGTTCAAAACACGGATAGAAAGAACGAGTGTGGCAGAGTGAACGCTCAGGATCAGGCTTTATATGTTGAGCCTTTCCCCCTTTCTTCTTAGCAAGACCGAAAAGAGAGTCAGCTACGGACTTGGTTTTTTATCCGGGCTGCGTGTTCCCGGGGAAATTTTTTTCTCTTCTCCTCCCATGCAATGGTCGATCGATTGATTCTGTGGAATGTTGGGAAAAACGAGCTTGAGCTTGATACATGGAGCAAAATCAAGTTGCTTTGTTAACTTCGCGAAAAAAGTTCCGGCTGGGGTGGAAAATTTTGTGGGACGGATGAGCACCTCGACGAAGGAATCTTGGTTATCGTGGGAATACGGAAAAAATGTTGTTTTTAAAATTTTTGTTCATTTATTTCCCTTGTTGTGTTTTATTTGAGATTTTTTCCTTTTCTCTTTGGATCCATTTTCTTAATGAAGTCTCGCCATCAGGAAGCTAGAAAATATAAAATATAAAATGACATTTGTTTTACAGTAAAAAAGTAGAATTTTTAGCGATCGCATTGCTGGCCTCAACTTTATTTGTGAAATATTTTGGTGTAACCTGATCTTTTGATAGGAAACTGCAGTTTATTGCTCTCAATACCACTGTAAATCAATCAAGAAAAATTTACGTCAGCAAGACGCGTATCAGGTCATAAAAATAATCATGCCAATTTTCTATGCATCGTGAAAAATGATAATCAAATAGTGTGGTCAATGAAACTGTGTCTTTTTGCCTCAACTAAAGACCAGTATAAGAATCTAAAAAATTAGTGCGATTTGATCCAAGGACATCGCAGAATAATTTATTTTCTCCTTGACCGAGTACAATAAAATTTTTGAGTAGCACAATAGTAATAAAATGTAAGCTATGAATGTGTGAAAAATTCACTAGATATATAAATTCGATTTCCTGATCTTATTTTGCTATATTTTAACAAAAATTTGTAGGATATCGTTTCATTGTATAATGTAAGGAACTGTAAGGAACTGGATGCCTCGAATGAACAACAAGACATTGTCAATAAAATGTGCATAATGATCAAGATTTTGCAAATCACGAGGAAGTAATAATTATATATCGTATTTGCAATGACACTTTATAAATTGTAGCCCATTCCTAAATTTTTCTGACGTCAAGTTTCTTTCTTCTAAAGTCTTTGACGTCAGCAAGACGAGTTTCCCTAAACGGTTTTTTTTCCTGCCTTTACCACAAATTTTTTATTCCGATGCGAATATCATACAATGATAGATGACCATAGTCAAATTTCACACGCTTATTGCACATTCATCTGGCACCCAAAATCCGCTCCCAGTTTCCAATAATAAATGCTAAATCCTCAATTGAGCTATGACGCCAATGATAAGAAAAAATAGTAACATATGTATACAAAAAGTATACTGCAAAAAGAAAAATCAATACATTCCAAGGCAGATCGATCAAAGTAAGATTCAACAGCTCCGTTTACAAACCGTTCAATTGGTTGCATACGATTTTTCTGCACCCACAGAAGTAGAAAACGGCCTCCCGGTACATAGATTCCTCTCCGCCGGCTTTCGGCTGCATTTCGTAGAAAAAATCTAGACGAAAGAGATATCTTATCACAGAATGTAGAAAAGCTTTGAGAAAAAAGACGAAGAAAATAGCATGTCTGGAGGGTAGAAAAATAATCTTTAGTTAATAATAAGCGGTTGCGGAGATTTTTTTCCAAAAGTCTAATATTGCAATGATAGTGACACTATAGCTTAGTCAGGTTTTTAGGAATGATGTCGAAAAAAATATTCTTTAGCTATTAAGGCGGAAAGATTACGTTTATTTTTGAGATGATTTTCAAAGAAAAACGTCATTATTGACCGAGTTTCTGACACACGTTGATTGATGCAAGTCAAAACACAATTTCTGAACTCTTCAAATCAAAGAATAACGAAAAACTAAAAGAAAGTTGGAGGAAAAAAATCGTCATAAAATGAGTATCGCACCAAAATATGAGACACATGCTCAGTGGTAAACATGTCGTCAAGCATGGCTTTATTAATTTGGTCTTGCTGCATATTATTTCAGATTTGTCAGAGGATTCGACAAATTTGAAACTGGAAATGGTAACAGATGTTGAGAGAAGTTCAGCGTTATGATAGACCATTTTACTGAACTTTCGGATATATTTGGAAAGATTCGCGTACCACCGAGAAAAGCCTCGTACTTCGACGTTCTAACACAAAGCTTAAAGTCGATGTTTTCTTTGTTAAGGTAGTATAAAATTGAACACGTTCATGAATGTAACAATTCACCGACTTTGTATGAATTTTTTTTTCTTTTTTTACGGACTTGAAAATAGTAAAAATCTGTCCGATTAATTCTCGCATAGTTGAATACAATGAAGTTTTCCATGGGCACATTTGCTGAAGGAATGCTAAGAGGAGGTGATATTTATGTCTCGGATTGTCTGTCTGATTTTGGAATCAATAAACGAAAACATTAAACTTGCTGCGCGACACCAATTTACCATCTGCCTACGGATTTTAATGGATTACTTTTCAATTCAAAGGTCATTTGAAAATGGATGAAATATAGTGAACTACTGAACTATAGAATTACCGAACCACTGATGACGGTAAACCGATTCAATAAACAATTCATTTTATCAAAAACAAGGAATAGTCTAATCAAGCTACAATAATATGGCTCCGGTTGTCATACACATGCGACATACTATTACACTTTTTGTTCAAGCTAATCCTATGTTTACATGTTTCTTTTACATTGTAAGTTTTACAATCAACGCCGAAAAGTGACACATTTTTCGCTCCTTCTCCCTGAACTCATTTCGGTATGCTCGATGAAATTTCCGTTTTTTATGTGTTATATTCTCTATCGATTTACGTCTTTCAAAGTAATTTTGTCGTATGATTTCCGCAGTTTAGATATGCAGGAAAAGCCTAAGCCTAGTGTGTGTGACTCATACAACCTATGCGCTGTGTCTCGTTACTCCAAATGTCCTGCTACTCCAATCGTCCCGTTACTCCAAGTGTTCCATTACCCAAGAATGACACTGCCATTCCAAAAGTTGTTGTCGTTTTTTACCCAAAATTTTTTTTTATAAAATGATGAAAATTTTTCAACTCGGAGTTAAAATTTTGATTTTGGATGACCAGTAATGAACATTACACGATAAATATATGTATAATTATTCCCATTAGATCTGTAGCTAATTAAAAGAAAGTTTTTTGACATTTAAAAATTTATTACAAAATTATGACAAAATCCAGATGATTTGACCTTTATTTGCACAAAACTTCCTTCACTTTCGCACCCTTTGGTTTCCCACTTACTTTTACGCATCGCCGTCCATCTAATTCTCTTTGCTTTACACTAAACTGCAAGATTGTAGAGAACACCGTTCAAAAGAATACAAAAATATTCGAAACCATTTTTTTTAAAATGATTTGTTCAGTTTGCACTATGATATAAATGTAGTTCGTAAATGGTGTAAACACAATATGCATTGTTCGATAGCATATCCAAATGGCTATCATATATGAAAAAGGTATGTTGTAAAGTGCGCTACAGAGGAAACTATGAGTAATTTCCTGCACTCATGCTGCATCAAAAAATCAGAGTGATTCATTTTTTTGGAAAGTTGAATAATCAAATTACTGATCTCGGCATATATTTTTGGTGCTCAATTTTCATCATTGCACACGATTTCCCTAAAGACAGACTAATGTAATAGCCATGCAAAGTACAGAAACGCACGTTTCAATGCTGCCATTTCGGCGCCCCACTCCGACACCGCAGTTTTGACCCAAGCCAGTTCGGCACTGAGTCATTTAAGCACTGGCCGTTTCAGCACCGGCTGTTTCGTAATCAGTGCCGGTCACTTTGGCTGCGCCAACACCATTTTTTGCTAAAAAATGCATTACTTGGGGTAAAGCGATTGATTGTGTGCCCTTTCCCCGACCATCTCTTTTCCCCGACCATTCCGTTTCCCCGACCATCTCTTTTTCCCGACCATCCCTTTTCACCGACTAATGTTATAAATAGAGTAAGAAAAAGTTATGCCTTATTACAAAAACTTGCCTGTAGAAAATGTAAACTGAGCTTCACATTATTTTTCCACGGATATTTTCCCACCGTACTTTACAAAACTTCAAGCCCACAGCAGGTATACAAAGCCAAGAATGTCTGATTAGTTTAGTCTTCATTCTTTAATTTCTTCTCAGAAATGGAAGATTATAATCCTGCAGCATATTTATTCTTACCAAACATCGAAAATCGAATTTATTAAAATGGCAGAGTTGGCTAATCCGAATCATTTTTTTCTTATTCAAAATAATAAATCTTGCGTACCCACTTTTTTAAAATGTGTCACAATGATAAAAAAGTATGATATGCAAAAAACATGGCCCTAAATCAAAGAAGCAAATCGAAGTTGCTACATAAAAGTACGACAAATCACTAACTTTTCAACAACTGATTCTTCGCCATGAATCTGTAATGTCCTGCTGTGCTGAAATGACCTTTACTTGCAGCACTAGAAGCTAGAATTATAAGCCGATTTAGAAAAGAATCGGTTTAATTCCACAAAATCTTTTTTTGAAGATATGTAAAAGGTTATCCGTTGAATCCATGAAAATTTTACATTCGGATTTACTCTGCAACGACATAACAATGAGCATTTCTTTCGTGAAACACCATGCATGTAATTGCTTTCTTGATTAAGAAATTTTGAACAAAAAAATGTGCCATAAATATCAACGCTCGGGAAATCGGGATTATTACAAAAATTGAGTCATCCGAGAAACTTCACATTGCTCGGGGAATCGGCAATTTAAAGCATTGGTCGGGGAAAAGGGATAGTCGGGGAATGGAGATACAACCAAGCGATTTATAGCATTGCTTGGAGAATGAGACACTTCGAGTAATGGGACACTTGAAGTAACGGGACACGATCTATAAAACTGAAGTTCATGAGGTTCTATTTGGTCATTCAGTAGTTTATGTGACAATGTCTTTTCAGGCGCCGCTTACCAACAATACCAGGAGGGAAATCCGATTACCGAAGCAACAACGGTCGCGACAATTGCGACGACCCAAAAACCTGTTCCGCCGGCGGTACGGGCTTTCGTCGTTTGCATCAAATTCAAAGAAGTGCTAGGAAAAATTTTGCACGATTCTGATTGGAAAACGGCGTTAGCTGTCACCGGTTATACGGAAAAAATTTCTCTATGTCGAAAAACCATCGTTTTTCGAACATTTTTGATTAACTCGGCTAATTTCTACCACTTGCAACGTAAATGTTTGGCAGAATACGGCGAAGATTTCTATACCGTTGAAGTAATTTTGAGCAAAGAGGAGCCGAAAAATTTGGACGCCAAATTTTGGACGCCCGTCCGGATAAAGTCGGGCGGCGTTCTCGGCCGGGCTCATTTTAGAATTTCGAACGGAGGTCGGAATGAAACGGTGGCCGTCGATCGATCACATTGGATGGTGGAGCAAGCATTCTACAAGCCGCCGTATTGTGGGAGTAAGATAATTTTCGTTCCGATTAGACATTAAGACACGATTTCTGGAAGGATTCAACTTTAAGTTCGTTTCTTATAAAATGCTCCCAAATAGAAAAGTGACATACATCACCACTGTCGTCAACATTGTTTACATAGAGCTCTTACTAAAATTTTTCGCACGAAAAATTCTTAAAGGTTAGGTAAGTGCATTCACAAATTTCAACGCGTTGTTTATTAGCACATCGTGAAAATCTGAAATAGTACTTGCTTTCCACTTTCATTATTTATAAGCATTACAAGAAAAACAGACTATAGTTGTGATAAGTAAAAAATAACCCTACCCGAAAATCACACATAATCACATGCGCTAGGAACGAAAATGATATTCATTTCGTCTGAAAATCAAAACTCGCATAGCTACAGTAAGACAAAAGTTGAAAGTTTTCGATTTTTTCGATTTTTGACACACACTTCTTTCAACTGTTGCAAGTTTAGGCACGTCAGACGTCGTATTCTGAAAATTTACTCACTTTTAGGCCAATGAATGGGCCACAATTTACTGTAGGATTCATTGGCGTAAAGTGCTTATTAGAAATACAGTGGTGCTAGGAACATCAAATTTTGAGAGCAAAAATTATTTTTTTCACAAAAATCACCATATCTACTGCATTTTACCGGACATTAACTCTTAATTAACAAGCAAGGTTATTTCGAGGCAATGTGACTACCAATGCTTCGAGTAAAAATTAGGTTTAAAACTACCGTACTGCTTTCAAACTTTCCACAAAATTTATGCAGAATCAGTAACTTGAATGCTTCCCTATCACGTAACGTTTCTGTTGTTCATTTTGTTCAATAGAATCAACATCACTGAATCCTCCGTTACCATAGCTCAAAAGCTATATCGATGTTGCTAATATTTTTATTGTACTCTACTTTACAAGAGACTAATGTAAAAATTAGCGATATCGTAGCTAGCACGTTAGTGCTAGACTGCAATATGTTTCGTTTTGAGCACGCCAATTTTCACGTTTAAGGCAAGATTTCTAGAAAATTATAAGACATCCAAAGCTGAAATTCGGCAAAAATATAGAACTCGATGCGGGCTACAATATGGTACCACTTAGAATACTGTAGACATAGTGTAGCTAAAGTTATGAGACAAACTAGAGTACTGTTTTGCCACCTTTTCATAACTAACGATTATTCTAACCGATTAGCTCGATTGTGGTATTAATATCTTCAGTAGGGTCATATCTCGGGACCACCATGAATTTTTTTCGAAATATGCAAATGCGACCTTATTTCAATGTAAAGAAGAATCTCAAAACTCCGATCAGTAATAACTTTGCGAATATTTAGTCTTTCTAGACGATTCTTGTTCCGCTGGATGCAGGTCCTCGAGTTGTACAAGGTATTGACTGGCGGTTCGAAAATTTGCAGTGTAAACTTATGTAACGACCAGATTTGTGTGAGGTACTTTACTTTCAACTGACGGTCGATACAGCGGGGACGGAATAACGGGACGGGGCGCGGGTGGTACGATAATAAGAAAATACACGAATGATCGACGGTCGCTTGAACTTCGAATAACACAAAACGCGTCTCGATTTACAAATACGAACGGGGGCCTCATTTTAAGTTGCTTTCGTACAATTGGTCGCTTGCAAATATAAAAAGACGGGGAGAGCGCGGTTTTAAACGACAAATTCGATATCCGAAAATTCCAACCAATAATAACAAAAATCATTGCTTCTTCTTTTATATGACGTTTTTGGCCACTCCCTGGGCGTCGCGGGAGGTCGAGCTTCTGTCCATCTTCCGCCAATCGTTGTTTCCTGCTACGCTTTTTATGCTTACTTAGTTACGCCTCTCTAACGCTTTCCTGGTACTGTATGCTTTCTGTGCTTTGCTTGCTTCCTACGGTGGGCTTGGCCACACCTTTGTGCTTCTGTACATGCTTCCTGTATCGGTTTTTCTGTATACACATGTTTTGTGGGGCCGCCGCTACTGTTACACTTGAGACTACTGTCTGGCGGGGCTTCTATGTATTTTACTGTGTGCAGGTGTTGTTTACGATTTTTACGGGGGATTACGGTAGCTGTGGAATGTGTAGTTTAGTGTAGGTTCTAGGGGAACAGCTGCCGTTTGTGCAAATTAATTAGGGCATCTTAATTGGGCTACCGGGGTGTGAACGGATCAAAATAAAGTACTTCACGTAATTTTGTAGAAATGTTTGGGTGTGAATCCCAAACACCCTTGAGACGATAAAATGCGAAAATAAAATAATATCTAATAAATGTCTATCACATACAGTATGCTACATATTTACAGTACTGCTTTAGCAGGTACGTTACAAACCATTAGCTTGCATGTGGTTGATACAATGTTATGGGGGGGAGAAAATGCACGAAGCTGCAGAATATACTTTTCGACAGACATGAAAAATTTTTTAATGAGAAAGAATAAAAATCCAATATTACAAAAGTGGATTTTTCAAATTTCAACTCAAGTTCTCAAAAAGCTAGTTCAGTCCTTTTTCTAGCTTGGCAACTATCCAAGCAAGTATATTCTTCTTTTTTCTGCCCTATCGGGGCATTTTCTAATAAACTAGTGAAATATAGCTTGTCAATAGAATGTTAACAATATCGAAAATAACACTAACCACTGATGGAAATATTAATGACTGTCTCAGAATAGTTGTGATACGAACCGTAGCGGATATTGTTTTCTCTTAATATTTTTTATTAGAACCCCCTGAGTTCCAATATTTTGTGATTCTTAAAATATTAAGATTGGTTCGGAAAGAAAAAATGGTTCAAATATTATAGATCAATTTGATAGATTTGATAATATCTCAAACTGAACTTGCACGAGTATTTCGTATTCGACGCTCAAAGAATGAATTGTTAGACTAGCATACATGCACTGGGGGGGGGGGGGTTGGGGGGTTTTGACCCCCAGCAGATTTTTATTGACCCCCAGCAGATTCTTGCTGACCCCCAGCAGATTTGACACCCCCAGCAATAATTGAGAAATTGATGAAGAAAAATGAGCAAGAGAGAAGAGAAAGTCATCATAAAAATGGAAAAGACGCTGTAGTTTAACAATTTTTCTAAACAAGGCATACTTGATCCCAAAGGAGTAACATTATAACTTTAAAAAGTGCATTCTAAGATAATTATTCTACATATCTGACTAATATAATTGTAAGAATATGCTGTTCGGACGTTAGAATACCTTTCTTTTCCTTATCATAAACGAAAAAAAATTTGTGTTCCACCCCCTGTTCTGGCTGACCCCCAGCAGAATTTCTATGCTGTGCATATATTTTTGTCTTTTATTTTTTCAATATTAATCAGATCAAATTAAATATCTACAGTTTTATTTATTTGAAAATCAAAAATCACATCAACAATTGATTTTTACAAAGTGGTAGGACACGCCTGAGTCTTCTGACCCTTGATTTCAGTGCATCTTCGCGGTCGCTCACTTCCCACAATGACATCACTTGTGACTCCAGCTTGCGTGCTTGTTCAATTATCTGCTAAACAAGACATTCAATCATGTTTTCATAAATAAACAAGTTTATACTAAGGTAACATTTTCACCAATATATGTTAATTCTTAATTAATGGGATTTAAAAAAATAATTTGCATTGGTACTTTTTTATTGGTATTTTTCAGTATTTTATTTTGTTACCGTCCTGGCTAATATTTTGCATGTAACACATTTTATAAGTTATAATAAATATTCGCATTAGCAATACTATAAGTTCGATAAGACCAATTTTTCATTGGACAGACTCCAGATGTTTTTTGTATTTCAATCTTACTTAGCCTTTCAATGACAACATGAAGCCAAAAAAAATTAAGTTGATGTGTGAGTAAACGGTGTCAAGATAATTTTCATTTTATCTCATCAATGATATTCTTACCGTTTGTTGCAAAATCTCTTCAAAAGCGGTCAATGAAAAAAAAACGAAAGTTTGATGTTCGTGGCTTTTTCGAAAATTTAACACGTATAATTTAAATTTTATCGCACGAATGTAGGACATATGGACCTGTCATTCATAACTTGTGCTTCCGTTTAGGAAACGATTCCAAAATTGGAGACTTTATGGTGATAAATATTGAGCTTACTCTTCGCTCGTAATCTCTAGCCCTTAATTTCAGTTACCGGACTGCCAGAACGATCTATTATGAATACTTACGGACCTAGCGAAAGTGACATCATTCCTCAGGGTACGTTCTACGGGCTGCCTTTGGATATTTAGTTTTTTTACGTTTGATAGTTTTTCCGGTAGGCTTTCACTCATTGAATTTCGACGTCGGAACTTTGTCGTGCAAAAGTGGCGGAAATAAAGTGGACGGCCAGCGTGGCCGACCTAAAGTCTACGGCTACATAGAGTTCTACGACTACTGCAACGAAGCTTATTCTTTTTGCGCATTCCACATGCCCGAAAAAGCCTTCGAAGCTTTCGACGGATTTTGCCCGAAATCGACAAGTAAGGAAACTTTTTGTCCTTTCTATGGTCTTAAGCTATACATAAAGTTAAAAGGTAGTAGCTGCTATAGCCCATTTACTTTGAAATAACAGACACAACACAAGTAAGCTCAATTTGACGTACAATTTTCACGGAGGTAGGTCATTGAAATAACGTTGGAATTTCTGCCGCATGCATTAGTTATTTCGAAATAAATAGACTATGAGTAGTTTAAATAAAATCTGGAGTAGTGCATCTAGTTGATGACATAATTTCTGTCCAAATCAAAAGTAGTTATCCATGACATTATTCCTATGATTTCGGCCTAATTTAGCGTTTTTGCTACAATGCAAACTTTTGGCTCAATGAAGTGCGTTTCACTTACATCTTTGGCTGTTGTTCATAGACGTGCTATAGTTTGTTTTTTATAAAATGCTTGAAAATGAAAAAATGACAAAGGTTACAGTGTCGTTGAGATCGTTAAAGCGAAGCTTTCACGATAGATTTTTTCTCTAAAATAGTGTTAAGGTTATTTGAGTATGCTCACAAAGTTTTAGTCCTACGTGACGTTTAGTTCAGTAGAAAATCGTGAAACTATAAAATAGTACTTGCTTTGTATTTTTATTACCCAAAAGCATTTTATAGAATTAGACCATAGTTAGATGCCGCGGGAACGCAAGCTTAGTTTCACCATTTCTCTCAAGCTTTATAGTCAAAGCAGCATATTCAGACTTTTTAAGTAAGTACCAGCTATGTTTAGGCTTACGACTCCGGGAAATGACCGCTTTAAGTTTATTTATTGACAGAAATATGCAAAGTCTTACATACAGATACGTGAAAACCACCAAAAATTACAAAATTTCAAATTTTGGAGAGTGTATCTAACCACACGGATTCCAATTTTAGAGCACCAAAAGTGCATAAAATATTCAATTATCAAGTACGGTTATTTTTTAACTCACGATAGCAGGACCTAGAATTGATTATAAACTATAATATAAATGAGAATTTGAACGGAAAAAGATACGAGGAACAAATAAAAACATTCTACAGTCTTTTTTTATTAGTTTAAAACAAATATATATTTTTATGATTTCCTCTTAAAACATATGATTGGAAATTTTTGAGCGTATCAACTAACCCTACCAAGTTTTCAGTAAAAATCATACAGTAAAAGCTTTGTTTGAACGAATTTCAGGACGACGCATTATTTGTCATTTTTCGAGATATCGACATGCACATCTCCATTACTTTTTGATGGTTTCATTTTAACCTTTGATCAGGCGTTCATTTGAAAAATTTTAAGGTACTCATATTTTGACCGTTTTTGAAGCTGCTAACTGCAGTTCGATTCTAAAGTTCTCTGTAGCAAATAACATTTTTCGCCTCATATTCCTGAACAAATTTAAGCCCTACACCATCAACAGATCACAAGATATTCTCAAAAAACTTGGACGTGAAACAAAATTGGATGATGCATTGATGTATTCCGTATGGACAGACGTTTTTTGCCTATGAAACAAATTTAACTGCATTTTTCTCGCTGCTATCATAACGCCAAATCCTGAGATCGTGCTGACGTCTAATTTGCACATTAAAAATTTTTGAACCGTCATATTCTAATTGTAAATTATTTAATTATGATATAACTTCATCGAATCCTCGTCGTAAGCTCTCTCTTAAAATATAGTTTAAGAGTTGATTTGTGTAAGGACCACCTTGAGTGAGGATATATCAAAATTTTGTTTTACCTCGTTTGCAGATATATCGTACCACTTTTTACGCTGATGATTATTATGCATAAAACAGTTTTTTAAATGAGCTATCGCCGCGTAAACTATTCGAAATTCACATATGCGAATAATTCGATATTACCATATGTATTTGAAGATTTTCAAGTGCGGCTTTTAATCGATAATAGATAAAACAGGCTTTTGGAAACACATAGGTAATTGTCTCCTCGTATTTTAGTTCTGCAACAGTGCACAAAAAAGCCGAAAAAATTCAATTTTTACTTTTATCAATTTTTCACTCTGAGCACTATAAATCGAGGTTGATAGAATGGAATCGAACCCTATTTCACTATAACATGAACCATCCATGTGCCTAACTTCGTGCGAAAAATTTAAAGCTACGCCATGGAAACCTAGTGACCAATCTTGGCATACGTAAATTAAACCCTAGTTTTGCCTGTCATTTATAGCATGCTTTTGGTTCGAATTAGCATCTATGTCCCGGTCAATTTTCGACAATGTTTAATGAAATTTCTATGATAGATAGACTATAAAAATCCACACGAGTCCTACACCTCCTCTCAAGAGAGAAGAGAGAATTGTAACACAAATCAAGAAACACAGACGGACCGAACACCCTGTCCAAGAAAAATACACACTAGTATCTGCAAAAGGAAACGTTGAAGAACTAATCACTAATGGTGTAGGACGCCCACAACATGTACACAACTGAAGAAAAATGGCGTCCAAAACGCTCTAGAACGAAATCAGCATATGCCAACAAAAATAATTATTGCAAATGAAAAAATATGGCGAATGGTGCCAAACATCAACAAAAAACGTCTATGCAAAACATTCTTATCCAAAACCGTTTTGAAAGTTTTGTTTACCTAATAAAAAGTGAACTTACTTCAGCAACAAAGAACTTTAGAAAATACAAATGATAATAATTAGAGGACCGAAGGTCAGAGGAATCGACCCTCTGACAGGAATTCAACAGATATGGTAATTTTACATTCTGTTTACAATGTGTTTTACTATGCAATTTTCTTTTACTTTTACGAAAGTGAGAATTTGTAGGTTTCAAATTGTTTTTTATTGTTTCTTTGATGTTAAGATGACCAAATTTAAAATTCAAATTCGCTTCTATGAAAGTTCTGATGCATGGTTGAGGCCCACTGAAAGGAGGTGGCCTAGTTTATTAGAAAATGCCTCGATGGGGCAGAAAAAAGATGGTTATACTTTCTTCGATAGTTGCCATGCTAAAAAAAGGAGTGGACTAGATTTTTGAGAACTTGAGTTAAAGTTTGAAAAATCCACTTTTGTAATATTAGATTTTTATTCTCTCTCATTCTTTCTCATTAAAAAATGTTTCGTGTCCGTGAAAAAGTATATTCTGCAGCTGAGTGTATCAACATATCTACCAACCATTGATAGGGTGAGGGAGTAAACCCTTCTACCGAGACTGTGGATACTCCCGGCTGGCCTCTGGAAAAAGTCAGTCGACTACCCTTGAACTTTTTCAAAATCTAAAAACACATGAAAAAACAGGTTTTTTGACAAGAATTGATAGAAATTGAAAATTTTTCGGAAAATCCGTTTTTTACTTTTCAACTCTCCCTCTCGAAAATTCTTCCCATGCATCGCTTACTTCCAAGCATACATGTGCAGCTCTGAAATTTGGGGTAAGGGTGGGTTACAGAAGGGGTGGATCCTGGTTTTTTTGAGACAAAAATTCCAAAAAGTTTACTAAAAATTTATTCTATACAGGAAAAGACTTTTTTAATTTCCAGGCTGCAATTCCTGAACTTGGGCTTACATCTTAGTATTAGCTAATCTTAAGCCTAATGTGAGGATTGTTAACTCTACAAGAAAATAATCTTGACATTGTGATAAGCTGTAACTGAGGATTAGTCCTTTAGTGCTTCATACTTTGAAAAGCTTATGACCTAGGTAACCCGTGTTCTGAGCACTCACATTACCCAGGTATTTTGTATAGTCCACCTGAGTACTATATTTAAGCATTTGAACATTGGAGTACATAAGTGTTTTACCCATATAATATCTTCTTAGAAATTCGGGTAAAGAGGTCACCTGAATACCTAGATGGCACCCAGGCTTCATTTTTGAAATTGACCGGGGTATTTATACCTAGGTACCCAAGAAACCTGAGTACTCAGTATGCAGCACGACTTTCGATCAGCAATTTAAGCCAGACGTTTTGACCTCTTTAGGTACACCCAGATAACCAAAATACCTGAGTACTCAGTATGAAGCACGAGTGAGGATCAGCAATTTCTATAGAGCTTAATGACGTTTTTTCAATCACGGACATAAGTTGAAAAAAAACAAAATGAGTGTGATATGCCGGTCCCTCATTATTTTTGGCTAGAGATAGAGGCATATATTCAGATAAGTCCGGACTTGCAATGCTATATTGTGATTGACTTGGCATTTCTCCGCATTCGAGTGAAGTCGACCATTACCTTGCTTATAATTTTCATCCAAAATTTTACTGCGGTTGATACAATGCTGTGGGAGGAAAAAATGCACGAAGCTGCAGAATGTACTTTTCCACGGACAAACATTTTTTGATGAGAAAGAATAAAAATTCAATATGACAAAATTGGATTTTAGTTCTCAAAAATCCAGTCCAATCCTTTTTTTAGCTTGGCAACTATCCAAGCAAGTATATTCTTCTTTGTTTCTGCCCCAACGGGGCATTTTCTAATATACTAGTTAAACGTTTACTCTTGACAAAGTTTCACTTTAAACTTTACGACAAGGGATTGGTCGTATAAAATCGAACGCTATTCGACCACAACATGATCCATCCATCTGCCTAACAGTATGCCAAAATTCATAACTGTATTATAAAAACCCTTTGACCATTTTTAGCATATGTAAATCAATCTCCAGTTTTACATATCAGTTATTGCACGTTTCTCCTTCAAGTTATCATTTATGTTTACATCAATTTTCGACAATTTTTTGTAAAATATATTTAAACGATCGCCTTTTAAGGCAGTCAAACGGTTGTGCCAGTGGTTCTTTGAACTTTTAGTTCCACTGTAACATGTAAGTAAGTTTTACAAAATGAAATTTTTACAAATTTTTATGCTTGACACGACTCGACTTTTGGTGGTATAAGATCGAACGTCATATTCACACCACATCTAATACCCATACATGTTATGCACGATAAAGATCTGAATCATGTGATCAAAATTATTTCAGACACAATATAGTTTTGAGGATTTTGCCGATTATGAAGCTAACAAATGTATGACTTATTTTTCGACGACATTGATGAAAAATTCCGGGATACACTTTGAAGGATAACCTCGTTCAGAAAACAATCATTTAGTTCCTCACATATGATTGATTCTATAGCTCTGATTCGCATCAAAGAGACTGATGAAATTATTTACCTACTCAGAATGTTCAACTGATTGTATGGCTCATTTAGAAGGAATATTTCCTGTAGTGCAAGGCTAGTATAACTTCCCCCCCCGTATATGTTTATATTTTTATATGTTTTATATTATATTTTTCTATCAATCATATTCATATATTTTTCTATTTTTAGCGTACCCTGTACTTTTCGAAGGACAGAAGAGTGACAGAGCTTGACAGTAATCGTAGTTCTGACTAGTAGAGATGAAAAGGGTACCTGAAAAGTCCCGGGTAACGCGGATCCGGATCAGGAAGAAGCATTCTTAATTACCAGGATCCGGAAGAATCCATCTCAACTACCCGGATCCAGATAATTCCAAATGCAGTTTGGACATAACTGATACTAATTAAGTGGGAGTGTACTCTCTGACTATAAGTATATTTTGACACTAAGGTAACGTTACAAGGTAAAGTAACAAACATTTATTTGATAAGTTGTTCAACAGTTTCGACTACGGTTTTTTGTGCACCGAACCTACTTTTGGAGCTTGTGCACAAATTTTTATGACGTTTTGTGCACAAGCAGAAGTCAATTTTCATATCATACAGGTTTTCAGTGCGGTTGGTATGCTGTTATTTTAGCCTGTAACGTACCTGCTAAAGCAGTACTGTAAATATGTAGCATACTGTATGTGATAGACATTTATTAAATATTATTAATTTTCACATTTTATCGTCTCAAGGGTGTCTGGGATTCACACCCAAACATTCCTACAAAATTATGTGAAGTACTTTATTTTGATCCATTCACACCCCGGTAGCCCAATTAAGACGCCCTAATTAATTTGCACAAATGGCAGCTGTTCCCCTAGAACCCACACTAAACTACACATTCCACAGCTACCGTAATCCCCAGTAAAAATCGTAAACAACACCTGCACACAGTAAAATGCGTAGAAGCCCGGCCGTACAGTAGTCTCAAGTGTAACGGTAGCGGCGGCCCCACAAAACATGTGTATACAGAGAAACCGATACAGGAAGCATGCACAGAAGCACAAAGGTGTGGCCAAGCCCACCGTAGAAAGCAAGCGAAGCACAGAAAGCATACAGTACCAGAAAAGCATTAGAGAGGCGTAATTAAGAAAGCATAAAAAGCGTAGCGGGAAACGAGGATTGGCGGAAGAAGATGGACAGAAGCTCGACCTCCCGCGACGCCCAGGGAGTGGCCAGAATCGCCGTATAAAAGAAGAAGCAAAGCGTGATTTGTTCATTCTTATTCTTGTGGTTTTTACGTTTTGACTTCCGCGCTTGCCCCGTCTTTTTTATACATTTGCAAGCGGCCGACTATCCGAAAGCAACTTAAACCGAGGCCCCGTTCGTATTATAAATCGAAGCGCGTTTTTATTGTCGACGTTCAAGCGACCGTCGATCCCCCGTTGTTATTGTAACCGTACGCCACCGCCCCCCGTCCTGTTATTTGTCCCCGCCGTATCGACCGATTGGTTAGAAGTAAAGTACCTCACACAAATCTGGTCGTTACATATTTTGGTGACCGTACCGTTACGTTAACCACTGGAACTCCCTGCCCCCAATTAGGTGTACTCTTATCCGGGCATTTAGAAGCATTAGATAATACAGTAGTAATCATTTCCTGCAGTAAGACAGTATTCGTAGAAAGCAAACTGGAAATCCCCTCCAACGAGACATTAAGCGATACATTTAAACGAATACAGCGTGAAGCAAAAATTGAAGCATTTAAGCAGAAATCCCATCGTAAACCAAGAATGACCCACCAAACGCAAGATCATTTAGGAGAAATCGTTAGAGAACAGATAAACGATTTGTTTTCAGAACATTTTCGTACCCTACGCACACAATTGAATCAGAATACAGTAAACCCTACCCTAATAGACGATCTAAGAACAGCAAACATTCGTAATAACATGGCAAACAATTTCTACGCGAAACCTACAGTATTCACGGGCGGCGTGACCCAACATTTTGGTGAATGGAACAAAAGATTAGAACAATTCATGGCACTCCAAGGCATGAAAGATACAGACGTACAGTTAAAGTTGGCATGTTTAGAGATTCATTTAGGAGGAGCCGCGTTAGCAAAAGTCAAAAGCTTAGCCAATTCCGAAAACCCTCCCCACACATACGAGCAGTATAAAGTCGCACTACAGGCATTTTTCCCAAACAATAGAGATAATGAGCTACATCAACAATTCTTACGCGAAAGAAAACAAAAGCGATCAGAAACAGTAACGGAATTCTTATTTGATCTAGAACATCTCGCAACCCTCGCCTACCCTAACTTTAACACAGACACACGAGAAATGATCATAAAACCCCTCTTTGTAGAAGGCATGCAAAACGAAATTAGGGAAGCAATTAAGTATAGAAGGTTCGCAACTTTAAAAGAAATGTCAGACGAAGCAGCTTACATTGAACAACAATATCTTAGAAATGAGTTAAAGTCCAACGCCCTTCCCTTCATACCCCCAAAACCTGAACCCATCTTCTCCCTAACCAAAAATACAGACCAACAGGATCTTTTGCATCAGTTAGAACAACAAGTAAAAGATTTACAGTTGCAGATCAAACAAAAACCTCAACCCCCACAACAGAGTAGCTACAACAATTTCAGTAACAATACTTTCAGCAGGAATAATGCTTACAGGAACAATACCACCCCCAGGCAACCCACATGCTTCCAGTGTGGACAAATCGGACACGTAGCTCGTAATTGTAAATCAGTAGGTACCCGAAAATCATGTGAAATCTGTTTCCGTAATAATCACAGTACAGGTGATTGTAAAAGCCGATGCATCCACTGTTCCCAAACAGGACATAGATCAGATAACTGCCTTTCAAAACCCTACTCCAATTTTCAATGTTTCACATGCAAGCAGAGAGGTCATACAAGCAGGTATTGCCCAAATCAGCAGAGTCGTAATATTCAAAATTGCATTGAGTACAGGCAACCCCAACCCCTCATGGACATTGATGACCCCGCATTTTACTCAAAATTACCCGCCATAACTAACGGCCCTCAGACTACTTTAGGAACTATCATGCCCAACACCCACCGCCGTAGTGACGAATACGTCCTTGATCTGGACGTACCCGATTGGTGCGCCATGTCACCACCCCCCACGCCTGAAGCCGCAAAAATCGAAAAATCGCCGCCCACCATCCCCGTAGGCTACAAGATCCCCCGAAAACAAGACACTACGCCGCCCATCGCCCCCGAAACCCCGTCGAAAACAGGCCGCAACTTGTTATTCCTCCTCCATGGCCTGACCCCCGAACCCTACCAATTCCGCCCCCGCCAAACACTTCTACCGACCCCCATAAGTAAGCAAGTCCAAACCCCATCCCATAACTCAACTTCTAAAGTTTTACAGAATGTTCAGATTGCAAACCGGCCACCCCCCCAGCGCAAAACCGCAAAACGACAACACCAAAAGCCCCAACACCAAACCGGCCACAACGAAAACATACAGTGCCCCGCCGCCTCCACTAAAACATTCTATTGGCCGATGTTTTGTATTTTTCTTTGTATAATAATCCCCACATCATGTAGTGCCCAATTTCAGATGTGTGGAACTTCATTGAGCGGTCACTCAGTCAGCATACCAAAACTTGTATCATGCATGCCCCCTTCCACAGTAGACAAACCCGTACAAACATTCGGAAAAATCTATATCCCCTCCACTAAGCCCCACATTACAGACGCATACAAATGCAGTGTTCGCAAACGCAAAATTTGTACTAATACAGGATTTTTTGGATCAAAAGGTATTGTCTTCGACCAAACCGAAATGCAAAATCTAACCCCACATGTTTGTAAGGCAATCGTTATAGACAAAGAACACAATGGTCAAAAATTATATGAAACCCAACCAGGATTTTGGTCAACAAATAACTCCCTAAGCGTAGAATACACATGGTGTTGTACAGACCATTGTACCTCGGTCACTAACGTCATCATAGAAATAGGACAAATAGCATCTTGGATTGGAAAATCTATGACAGGTACATTAGGCGACCTAGGGTCATGCAAACCGACATCAGGTCATTGTGTCACAGCCGACGGATCCATTATCTGGAACGAAACAGCATTTGAAAACTTATGCCCCTTCGAATACAAGAATACACATCCCATAAAACTCACGCCAACCCACATGATAATAGAAGAGCTACAAGGTGCATTTTCGGTTAAAAACACACTCTTTTCAAACCCCAATTGCCCAGAAATCCAAGACAGCATTCTAACCGAACAAGGCATTATTGTCCAATTAGACAAAAGCACACCACATCGTAACGCATTTTAAACCCCAAAAACCAACGAAACTCATACTACACTATACGATTTTGATGATTTTGAACCCATCAATGCAAAACTAAACTATCTAGCAGACAAAATACAGGAATTCGAAATTCAAAATTTCAAAAATGTATGGAATGAATTATGCAGACAGGCACAGCGTCACCTTGATCTCGTATGGCAAATTTTACGTCTTGATGCAACCCTTGGAGCGCGTGCATTCCTACAGCGAACGGACATCATAGCAGAATTCACAGGAGAAGCCCTCACAGTCTGGCCCTGCAAGCAGGTAAACGCATCCAAAGTCTTTTACAACCATAAAATCAACCAAACATGCTACAAACTTTTGCCCATTCTCGTAGGAACTGAACTCATGTTTTCAAATCCAGGTGGCAACGATTTGACCCCTTTCTCACAAACCGTTGACTGCCATCACATGCATGTAGCCCTTTACAAACAGAATAATACATGGGTAAGTGAAACAGGATCCCCGCATGTCACAAATTTACCTTTAGAAATCGTCTGGAACCAAAATTTCTCCCTTTTCCATTTTAATACACCCGCCATTTTTCATGATCAACTTGCAACTATTTCAACCAACTTACTCTTTTTGAAACAATACATTTACAAAACTCACACACTCGAAAACATTGTCAAAAAACTCGTCAATTACACCACCCAAATGTCTCTCAATTCCGATACAGTTTACAACATGATCTCAGGCACTGGCCAAGCACTCGGAAATACACTCTCTGGCGCCAGTTAAGGCATAGAACATGTAATAACCGGTACCACCCAAAGTCTCACGGATGGATTAAACAATTTACTCAAAGGACCCCTGTAAATCATTATCAATCTCGCCGTTATTACTGTAGTTATTGCAGGCGTCTTTTACTCGTTTCTCGTTCTTCGAAAATATTTCCCCTCTCCAAAGCATCATGCCACAAATGAACATGCATACGAAATACCATCAAACAACAGACATTTACATGAGACCATTCCCCCATCATTCGGCCATGCTCTCTTAGAATTAGCTAATCGTCATGGGGCACAAACACAGCAGAAATACGTCCTTGTCGATATTGATACCCCCCGAACTCCTGCAATCGAACTCATTAATCAAATTCACCAATCTGCATCAAATAAGCCACCCCAAAACGTACCTGAGAAACATACCCCTCATATTCCAATCACACTTAACGGCAAATTAATGACAAAAGGCATGATTGACACTGGTGCAGTTTACTCACTCATTGATTCCCGAATCGCTCAAATCCTACAGTTAGACATGAAACCCCCGCTGGTCCAAGCAAAAGCCGCAAATAATCTTCGGATTCACTTTGTAGGGACCACTTTTGTCACAGTGACAGCCCAAACAATCCAGGAAACAATCATGGTCCATGTCCAAAAAGATTGCACAGCAGACATCCTCCTAGGCAAAAACTTTCTCAGTCGATTTTCGGAATACACTATCAACAATCAAAAATCTCAGGTCAAATTTGGCAATGTCATACTACCTTGTGACGGCCTAGAATACAGCCCACTTTCAACTCGTGGTGGAACTTATTTGGATGAGAAATTAGAATTACCACCCCGTACAGTAACCGAATTTACTGTCCCCTTGCCCAAATCGTACTTACATCACAAACAGCTTGAATTCATCCCGAAACCCAAACAGAACTCTAAAGTCCATTTCGCAGCTTGTATATCTGAGAATCAAAACAGTCGCATACGCATATCGGTCCTAAACACACAAGAAACAGCCCAAATTCTTTACCCTGGAACATGCATTGGTACAGTCTCCTGTTACATCAAGAAACAATATACTCCCGCTAACGTAACCCCTTCCACGCAAAACCAGCCCAACTGTTTTGATACATTCACATGGTTAAAAGAAAATGTTAATTTAACCTCCAGTGACCTCACAGAAGCAGAAAAAATGCAACTCCTACGCGCCCTATCGAAGTACCCTACATTATATGCTAAATCCAAAATGGACGTAGGCAGAACCACCCTCGTTTCACATACAATTGACACCAATGGCTCCCAACCCGTACGTAGACAACTTTATCGGACTTCCCCAAAAGAAAAGCAAATCATACAAGCAGAAGTTGAGCAACTCGCAGCAGCAGGTGTCATAAGCCAAAGCAATTCCCCATGGTGTACCAACACAGTTTTAGTTCCCAAAAAAGATGGAGGCCATCGTTTATGCATTGATTTTCGAGGCCTCAACAAAGTCACAAAAAAGATACCTACCCCTTGCCCCGGATAGACGAAATTCTAGACACCCTCCGTGGAATGAAATATTTTACGTCCCTTGACCAATCCAATGCATACTATTCCATTCCCATAGCACAAGCAGACAGAGAAAAAACGGCCTTTAATTGCTCAGCTGGCCAGTATCAATTCAATTACCTCCCCTTTGGACTCACCAATGCCCCAGCCACATTCCAAAGGTTAATGGATGTTATTCTTTCGGGTCTGCAATGGAACACATGCCTTGTATATCTCGACGATGTTTTGGTATTTGCAGACTCCCATGCCCAAATGCTGGAACGTTTAGACACTATTCTTGCCCGATTCTCACAAGCAGGCCTTAAGCTAAACATACAAAAATGCAAATTCTGCCAGCCCCAAGTCCAATACTTAGGCCACGTCATTTCTCAGCAAGGCATTTCACCAGATCCCCATAAGGTACAGGCCATCTATGACATACCCACACCCAAAAGCTCAAAAGAAGTTAAGTCATTCCTTGGCCTACCCTCATATTATCGCAGATTCATCCCAAATTGCTCTCAAGTTTCTAGCCCACTCACATCGCTACTCAAAAAGAACTCAGAATTTTCCTGGGGCCCTGAACAGCAAAATGCATTCACTAAGCTAAAATAATTACTCATTCATGCCCCAATACTGCAGCACCCCGACTTCACAAAACCGTTTATTCTGCAAACCGACGCCTCAAAACTCGGAATCGGCGCCATTCTCAGTCAGCTAGATAGTAAAGGTCAGGATCGCCCCATTGCTTTTGGGAGCCGCACATTGAAACCCGCAGAACGCAACTATCGGATCACTGAGTTGGAGACCCTTGCAGTAGTCTAATTTGTCAAGTATTTCCGCCCTTATCTTTTCCAGCAACATGTTATTGTACACACTGACCACACAGCAGTTCAGACAGTCTTACAAAAGGAAAACCCGTCCCCTCGCATTGCCCGTTGGGGATTAGCCCTCTCTGGTATTCAACTCGACATTGGACCTAAGAAAGGCACTGCTAACCGCAACGCAGATGCAGTTTCTCGATTCCCCTCACAGACAGCAAAGCAATCCTTTGATATTGAGCAATTAGAAACCCGTCCCGAAATATCCACCATCAATTCTGTTCTTGAGGCCGAAGCAACTGAACAAGAAGAGCAACAGAAAAACTTCGCCGAACTCCAACGCACTGACCCAACTGTCAAGAGTATTTTAGCAAAAATCGCCCAAAAACACCCACTTACCCTTATCAAATTTGCAGTGCATCAAAACATTCTCTTCCGTATAGTCGACAAACAGGCAAAACTATACATTCCCAAGTCCCAAGTCCAGCATCTCATCGCCTCACATCATGACAGCAAGTTCACAGGCCATTTTGCGGCCAGGAAAACTTTACACTTGCTCAGACAGAAATATTTTTGGCCCCAAATGAGCCGGGATATCAAACGTTACTGCAAAACTTGTCACCCATGCCAGACACAGAAAGCCCTCCGACACAAAGTGCATGCAAACTTGGTACCAATTCAGCCGACTGGCCCATTTGATAGAGTCCGTGTTGATTGCATGGGACCGTTACCCCTCACTGAAGACGGCAACCGATTCATTGTCGTTTTCATCGATTATTTCACAAAGTATGTAGAGGCATTCCCGACCCCTGACATCACTGCAGCCACTATTGCCAAGCTATTCGTAACCAAAATTGTTTGCCGTCATGGGTCCCCAAAAATCATCCATTGTGATCGTGGCACTGATTTCGTATCCGATCTTTTCTCACGGATCACCAGTTTATGCAATACTCAGAAAATTCACACTACCCCATATCATCCCATTGCCAATGGGGAAGTTGAGCGTTGCAACCAAACCCTAGCCACCCGTATCCGCATGTACATCAATTCAAATCACACTGATTGGGATACTTATCTGCCCTATGCCGTTTTTCGATCAACATCCATAAAAATGATAGCACATCATATCCCACATTTGAATTACTCCACGGTAGGCAAGCTAATCTGCCGTCAGACGCAGCCTTAAACTTTTTCCCCACGTCCTACATGGTTGATTTAGACGATTACGCCCTTCGTGTAAAATCGCATTTCACAGAAGCACTCTCAACCATGCAGAAAAGTTTGCAAAAAGCCCAAGCCCACTATACCCGTCAGTATAACAAGCATGCTCAGAACATACATTACAAGGCAGGTGATCTTATTCTCTACAAAAATCATTCGTGTAAACAAGGGCTGACTCCCAAATTCCTCCCTCGCCAAAACGGACCCTATACAGTTATGAATTTCATGTACCCCAACGTTACACTCAAACACCCCCATAAGAATATTACATTTACGGTGCATGTAAATGAGACAACCCCTTTCTACCTTCGGAAAGCAACTATCGAATCTACCCCCACCCCTCCTCAACCTCGAAAGCCTTGAACGAGGACATTCAACTCCGGAAGGAGGGAAATGTAACGTACCTGCTAAAGCAGTACTGTAAATATGTAGCATACTGTATGTGATAGACATTTATTAAATATTATTAATTTTCACATTTTATCGTCTCAAGGGTGTCTGGGATTCACACCCAAACATTCCTACAAAATTATGTGAAGTACTTTATTTTGATCCATTCACACCCCGGTAGCCCAATTAAGACGCCCTAATTAATTTGCACAAACGGCAGCTGTTCCCCTAGAACCCACACTAAACTACACATTCCACAGCTACCGTAATCCCCAGTAAAAATCGTAAACAACACCTGCACACAGTAAAATGCGTAGAAGCCCGGCCGTACAGTAGTCTCAAGTGTAACGGTAGCGGCGGCCCCACAAAACATGTGTATACAGAGAAACCGATACAGGAAGCATGCACAGAAGCACAAAGGTGTGGCCAAGCCCACCGTAGAAAGCAAGTGAAGCACAGAAAGCATACAGTACCAGAAAAGCATTAGAGAGGCGTAATTAAGAAAGCATAAAAAGCGTAGCGGGAAACGACGATTGGCGGAAGAAGATGGACAGAAGCTCGACCTCCTGCGACGCCCAGGGAGTGGCCAGAATCGCCGTATAAAAGAAGAAGCAAAGCGTGATTTGTTCATTCTTATTCTTGTGGTTTTTACGTTTTGACTTCCACACTCGCCCCATCTTTTTTATACATTTGCAAGCGGCCGACTATCCGAAAGCAACTTAAACCGAGGCCCTGTTCGTATTATAAATCGAAGCGCGTTTTTATTGTCGACGTTCAAGCGACCGTCGATCCCCCGTTGTTATTGTAACCGTACACCACCGCCCCCCGTCCTGTTATTTGTCCCCGCCGTATCGACCGATTGGTTAGAAGTAAAGTACCTCACACAAATCTGGTCGTTACAAGCCGATTCTTCCACAACTTGAAATGCCTCACTTTATTTAGTCTATGATTTTTGATATTTTAATCTATGATCTTCATCTTTGTATTTGACCCAAATCAAAATCTGAAGAATCTAAATTTTTGGTTGCCAGTTTGATTTTTGGGTTGCACTTGCATGCTGTCAGTATGACTTTTGCATTCTATTCTTCAATGCAAAATGGTTTAATTGACTGAAAATTAGACGGCTTATTCAGGAAATAACTGCTGCCAGAACTCATTTTTCAGCATTGTAACATCAAAATCTATTGAAATTTTTGGTGCTTTGCCCTGGAACTTTTTTATCATTCTTGCTGTTTGGACTGAATTTATTAAACATCATTTGCTTCGAGTTGATTTTCTCGCTGGTTAGCTGATTGAAAGCATCATGTCATTGCTCAAGTAAGAACATCATTCTATAGTCTGTTTTTTATAAAATGCTTTCAAATAGAAAAGTGACACAAATCAGTACTGTCATCAAAATCGTCTACATAGAGCTCTTATGGTGAAATTTCTCACTCAAAAAATTGTTAAAGATGAGGTCAGTATGCTCACAAATTTCCAGTCTCATACGATGTGCTGTTTATCAGAAAATCGTGAAAATTTGAAATACTACTTGCTTTCCACTTTCATTATTTGGAAGCATTTCAAGAAAAACAGACTATAGACTAAAAAATTAAGCCTTAGTCATGGAATAAGTCTTGAAGACATTCATTTATCAGCACCCTAGAGTATAAAGCTCCAAAAAATTTTCAGGCGCTCCACGCCTGGATCAAGGATAAAGTAGACGCAGTCCATAGTTTTTTACTTTGACTGATCACAGAAACGTCGCCAGTGGAATTTCTAGGCGATTTAGGATTTTTTGCCTCAGTTTTTGGTTCCAGTGGAATCAGTTATTTCAAAGCTGCAGACGTTAGAATGGTTTCCAGTCTCACAACCTCTTCTCACTCAGATGTCAGCGACAGTGATTCAGCACACATGAATTCATGTTGTGAAAGTGCAGATTTTTTACTCGCAGTAAAGATTAGACTTGAAGGAGGATAAAGTTTTTGTTCTATCACCATTGAAGATTTCATTATGCAGATTGCTACAGTAATTTACATTCCTGAACTTGTGTAGCTTTACACAGCAGATATTAGACATCTGATAAACACTTAAACAGAATCATTTAAGGACGCACGAATTAAAATGCCTGCATAATCACAGCAGCTGTATAATAGATTATTACTATCCGGATCCGTATGTAGTGGATCTGATTACCCGGATCCGGATGGAGGCAAGTTAATTACTCGGATCCGGATCCGGAGGATTGAAATCTTGGATCCGTTTCATCTCTACTGACTAGTATGAACCATCAATCATGGTCCTGATGGTTTAATCATTACTCATTTTTATATTCAGTATGTCCATGTGTAGCGTTCAGCATTGAAATCATGAGTTGTAATTTGTGTGAGAGTTCTTTTGGTACGCTGTATGCTGCCCGAAAGAAATCTGGAATGAATGGTTTATCAGTTCTTGATTTTTTATAATGAGACAGTCTAACTTTCCAAGGAATGATTGATAGAACAGACATCTATGAATTTGTGGCAGGAAAATTGAATGTGTTCTTCTACAAGAAACAAAACGAGCTATCTGATCATATGAACATATCTGAGTAAGTATATAACTTAATTAGTCTCTTTGATGTGAGTTGTAGCTATGCATTGATCATGTGAGGGAAACTCATCAAATGCTTGTTTTCTAAACGAATTTATGCTTCAAACATATTTCCGAAAGTTTTCATCAACGTCTTCGAGAAATGAGTAATACATTTGTTAGCTTTATAGTTGGCAAAATCTTTAAAACTGAATGTCTGAAGTAATTCTGAACGGATACTAAATGTGGTGTGAATATGAGGTTCGATTTTATTCTAGCAAATGCTGAGCTTCCGTGTTAAACATAAAAATTTATCAATTATGAAAATGCCATTTTTGAATATTTTATTGCATGTTGCAGTGGAGCTATAAGTTCAAAAAACAACTATATCAACTGTTTGGGGGCCACATTAAAATACTATCGTTTAGAGAGAATTCCATGGAAAATTGTTGAAAATCAACTGAAACTTAAATGATAATTTGAAAAAAAATCGTGCAATAAATTATATGTAAAACTGGGGTTTGATTTACATATTATAAAATTGGTCGAAAGGGTTTTATCATGTGGTTATGAATTTTCGCAAGTAGTTGGGCACACAGATGGTACATCTTGTGGTGGAGTAGGATTCGATTTTATGCGACAATGCAGAGTTGTACACTTTAAAGTGAAAATTTGTCAAAAATAAAAGTTTAATTTTATAAATCTTATCATATTTTGCAGTAGTCGAACTAAAACTCCAAAAAACCGCTAGAAAAACCATTTGAAAGTCGCATTAGAATTCTATTGTTCATAAAAATTTCATGGAACATTGTCGAACACTGACCGAGACATAATTGATAGTTTAAGGCAAAAACGACATGTAAAACTGGGGTTTAATTTTCATATGCCAAAATGGGTCACTGGGTTTTTATGGTGTGACGTTAAATTTTCGCATCAAGTTAAGGCACATGTAGATGGTACATGTTATGGTCAAATAGGGTTCGATTTCATCATATCAATCCCGGGTTGTGATATTTAAATGTGAAAAATTGACAAAAGAAAAAATTAAATTTTTCCGTTTTTTTGTACATTGTATTAGGACTAACATTCGTGGAGACATTGCTCATGTGTACCAAAAAAAAAGCCTACCAAAAAAATCGCGATTGAAAATCTTCAGAATTGGGCAAAATACCGTAAAGACCCGTATATAAGCACCACTTTTTTCGCCAAAAATCGTCGAAAAAATAAGGGGTGGTGCTTGTACACGGAAAAAGAATCCGTGTATAAGCATCACCTTTGGAAGAAATAAATTTTACTGTTAGCTATGTACGAAAACAAGCGTTTTTCATAAAATGTGCAAGTGATAAAGTTTTACTTGCACAAGCAATACTAGACACATGTGGCAAGCTGTAGAGCTCAATATATTGACGTTTTATAAAATTTCAATAACTGTGATTGGCTCATCACCCAGTTTAAATCGAAGTTTAATGCTTCCAGTTTAAATTTATTAGTATATGGGTTTCTCACCAAAGCTAGTAAAATGCCAAAAGCAGTGAAAATGCAAGAGAAATAATTCAACTGACTCAATACAGTGAAACTAATCGATAAATTTGATTCAACTATACCAACTTCTTAAAAATTGTGCTTCTACACGGAATGTCAGTCTCATACACATTTCTCATTGGTGCTTATCCACGGAAACAGGAGAAGTGTCGAAAATCGTCCCGAAAAAATGGAGTGGTGCATATGCACGAGTGGGGCCCTTACACGGGTATTTACGGTACGAGCGGTAATATGGAAATTTTCGCCATTGCGAATTTTGAACACTTTACACCGCTATAGCTCAATGAAAAAACTCTTTGTGCAAAATGCTTATCAGATGTGAAATCAGCGTAAAAAATTTTACATCATATCTTTCAAAGCGGGAAAGCAAAATTTTGACTTATCCACATTGCTTTGAATTCAGGTCATTCTTACAGGCATTGCCTCAAAATACCCTTGGAATGAAATTTACAGCAAAATCGCCCACTCGAAAAATTTTCGAGCGCATAACCAAAACTGTAGCGAAAAAGGCCCGGCTTTTAAGGGTTAAAACAAATGGATATCCTACTCTAGTATTCACAGCTTTCATAGGCACGTTGGTGATTTTCAAACGCAAGGATCGCGAATTTCACTGCGTTTTGCGCCAATTTAGCAACGTTTTCTACCCGACTCAGTTGGACAATTACGAATACAAATCGTTTATTAACTTCAGTGAACGTTTTCAAGAAGACGAAATTTATCGCAAAATAGGTTGCACTTTGACCTGACGATCATTTGATTGTTTTTTGTGCATCTACCGATGCATTATTAACATTGATCTATCACCACACTATTTCATCCATTGTGTTAATCTATCGAATAAAATATTTATAGTTAGCTGATTATTTCGAAAAATGAGATCGACTGAGTGTAACAGAACTTGCGGTCAACCACAGGAGGCCAATTATAAGAATGCCTTTACTACGGGCGGTGTAAAGTTACGAAAATGACAGTTTTAGACGACCTTTGGGCTTGATGGTGTATTGGCCATAGTTTCTCAAAGACTACTAGTTTTCCGCAATGTTTAGACTGAAGCTAGCAGACATAGTGCTTCATACAACTATCTATTCCAATGAGTATCGTATATTGTTTGTACATTATTATCAGAACACAAAATAATCTTTGTTAACAACTTTTTTTACAATGCCAATGTTATATACTACATAGCAGCTAAACTGATACTACCACCATTTTTCCACTTTTTTTCCTACAGTAAAACTTTAAAAAGCCGCCAATTTTGTGTAAATATTGTTCATGTGTTTCATTCCCTAATTTTACTGCCTCTGTAAAATTTACATAACTATGCATTTTCTGTTTGTTGTTATCGTGTGGGCCTTTTTGGCCAAGTTAAGGACCAACTATACTTCGCCTTATGCCGCTGTACAGTGTCGCACGGCACGAAGTGTAGCAGCTACTTATCATTTTTTGTAGTGTGTTTTCCGCCGATTTTGCTATACATTTGTAAATTTTGTCGATTTTCGTAAGAGGCCCGCAGATTAAAAGTGGAGTGAGCAACGCAGACCATCGAGAGTCGTCTTACTGAAGCACATATTGGCACGCATGCGTTTGGGCTCTCTCATTGTTGTTCGTGTTATTATTATTGGTATATTTTATAGGTACTCGTTCGCCTCCCAGTGCGCCCCCACATTCTTTATGTTTTCTCATAGCACTTGGGAGTGATTATTGCCTCGCCCATCTCGTTTTGTATTCGTAAGTATATTCTTTTGTGTCAGGTAAAATTTGGAGAGAATTCTCCTTTCATCTTTCTTTACTTAATTTGGGAGATGGATTAAGAAAGTAATCTTCCCTTGATCTGTGGGTATTTAGTGTCGGGTTTAAGTACATTAATTAGTCTAAATCAGGTAAGCGTGGGTGTTGGAAATACTTGCATTAAGGACGAACCCTGGAATCCCACTCCTGCCTGATTCATCAAGCCTCGACCAAAACAAAGGTATAACATTGGTGACGGTTTGGCTGGCATGCTTCCTTTCCACGCCATTGTGCTGCATCCGAATATGGTCTCCAATTCCAAAATTCGAGCACATCGTATTTGCGCCCAAGGTTACAAACCAGGTTTTCATACAGTACAAAAAAAGATAACAAAAGTGAGCCATACGCCCCCTGATCATTCACGCCTCCCATCACGATCAAGCTCTCCAAATGCAGTCATGGCCGCACACCACACTTTGAACCTTGACTAAATCATGCGGCCACTGACTACAAATCTTACGCAATCATCAATGCTACCTGCAGTAAGTCTCCCGCCCCCAAAACCGCCCTTGTCTGTTTTCAGTAACTCCGTGTTAGATGGGACTACTCAAGCACAGGTACCACCCATTTCTGCCGCATCCATGCTGGCTAATTTGCTCCCGCCGCCACCTTTAAGTCAAAATTCAACTACTGCCACCACCATATGTGCTAGCACATTGGCCCTATCTCAAATACCGCCGCCCAGCGCCACCGCCTATCCCAACAATGATACCATTGTCGCCCGTACTGATTTTTCGGACTTTTTTTATCAATATTGATCCACTGCAGGCCCTAGCCACTGCCCGAGCATCTGTAACCGATCACCACAGCAGTTTAGCAATCGCAAATGCAAATGAAGTTTACAATTTTCGAATTGAAGCACACGACGCTCTCTAGCAACTCAGTACCGCTGCTGCGCAAATCACCAATAACATCCCAACAGTTCAAACAATTGATCAAATTATTGGCGCCATTTCTGACCAATTTCAAGCTCAACAATTATGCGTCCAATATGAGATTCAAGAACAAGTTCAATCTACAAACGCCCGCCTTGCCACCCTGGCTGAACAGATGCAACAATTGATTTCCACAACCACTGCCATGGCCGTAGCATGTAATCTACCCACACCAAGACCACCGCCGGTGACCTCACGGTTTCACTGCCAGGAGACCCCTGATATTTATATTCCAAAGGAAACTCTCCATGAAACTGAACCAGCTCTGGCTTTTGGTCGGCTGCCAGTGCACATTAAACCAGAGGCACCATCAATGGATACCTTGTACAATCACAAATTTTCCTGTACCGTGCGCGGCAAAGAAGAAATTTCCTGCGCCGCGCTCCAGAGACGCCCACTGCCCATGGTCAACATATTTGGATTCTTGGATTACCCACCTGAAGATTATTATGATCACCCACAACCTCGGTAGGACTTGCCGCACACATCATGCATGTAACGGAGCCCTAAGGTCTGGTGGGCGTTGGGTGACTTTTTTGGGGCCGGGGGTCAGTAATTCCCGAAATTTTGGGGGGAGGGGTCTCTCAAGGAAAAATTTTTTGATTTTTTCACGAAAAAGTCTGAAAAATAGTTCAAAAAATTGTAATTTTTCCCTGAAAAGTCCGAAAAAATGTATCCATGGTGCGAAGCGCCAAGAAAATTCAAATTTTTTACCATTTTTCTTTCAAAAATTGACGTTTTGTGTCAAAAAATTTACATTTTTCAGTATTTTTCCAACCAAAAGTATGGGGTCCCTACGGCTACCATATGGCTAGTCATTGGATTGGAAAATCCTGGGGGGCGGTTGCCCAATGGCTAACCATATGGTCGACGATTTCTGGGGTGGTTCCCATAGCACTTCCCTCCCCAATTACATGTATGGCACACATCCCACTGCAAAGAAGATAGCAAATCGAAAAAATTGTGGACAATAAGCATCCTCTTGCAATCCAGGGATCTACAACCAACAAACGCCTCCTCCGTTTCTTCATTCCCCTTGAAAACGAATTCCAATACGATGCTTCCAATCACGTAAAAATGAGCGCACTTCGCGGCCTAACTCGAGACACACCAAGCAACATGATTCAAGATATGATGCGGTATGAAGACACAAAGAATTTCCTAATGTTCTAATTGACCCCCCATTGCAATCAAATGACACTCAAGGGCGAGCCCATGTCCATCACCCCCGAAACTGGAGAAGAACCTGCCGCGTTTTTGTTTTGACTTATGTACAATTGTTATATCAGGATGAGGACCAAACTTTTCGGCACAAATAATTTATTGACACATTTTTGACAGAAATGCCTGTTTTCTATCAATTGACTATCGGAGAGCAAGCGAAAAGTTTTACAAATGTCCGACAATTGGCCAATGCCGTTGCCAAAGCCCGCAGCATCCTCAACACCACCAAAGCCGAAATCGAAACTGCAGGTCGCCCAATCCTTGTCAATCAGGCTGATCCAGAAACGCCCGAGCCAAGATCCCTGCAACCTTTTAATCATTGTTTTGACTGCCACCGTAGCATGGATTGATCACAAGACTGCTGTCCTGACCGTACACTCTCCACTGATTGCCGACCACAAAATTCGATGCGGGCATCCAATAAATTTGTTTCTTTTCAACTACTGCAGTCAGACCTGCCACCACAGTGGCAACCATGCACTGAGACGCTACTGGAACAATTGATCCAATAATATGATAGCAACCATGAAGAACATCAATCATGGCAACGCCCCAAAGAATACCAATTCAATGCTTGCCAACAAAGCCCCCGTCATCAATCCCAACCACGAGATAGTTACAACAACCACTTTGATCGATCAGCCAGACATGACCGACCGTGCCCTATGCAGTACCAAGCGACAGGCCTCTGGTGTAATGCTCACAAATCCCGCACACACAACACCGAAGATTGTGTTTGGCTCAAATGGCAAAATGCTCAATGAAATAACTGTCAGGATTTCGGCCACCAATCTCACACCACCCAACCTCCGCCAACCAACTTTCGAACCAACTCTAACAATATCTGCGGCCAGCCCGACTGGAGACCACACCGCCGAGCGCCACCCCATAGAGGTTCAAACCATTCCCGCGGCTCACGGAACTGTTTTCAGGAAGGTAACTCTTTTCCTCGCCCAAATGATTTTGTTCAGAATACTTACGCTGTCTATCCGAATCCAAATTTCACGCCACTGTGAGAGCAGCACATTCATTATAACGCCCCATACATAACCACTCCTACAGATTCATCTCCTACAGATTCATCTCACCCCAGCTTGCAATCCTCAGAACTTTTGTTCATGCTACCGGCTTTGCTGTCAACCTCAACCATCTCTGCAACGAACTTGGACGCGCCCGCGATCAATCAATCCACTTCCACCGCCAACATGGTTATTCCATCTAAAGAAATGGCTTCCTCGGCACCGATCATTAGCACAGGGATCGTCTGTAGGGATGCAACAACTCAGGCTTCCCATGACCTTTGTCATATTCGCTCATCTGTTTGCCAAATCCACAACCTTAGGCCCTCAACCAAGACATTCGTCCGCAAATACACTTCCACAAGAACTTTTCAAATCCCTATCAAACTTGGCACTGTCAAGGCCCACACACTCAAGGACACTGGCACCCAATGCTCCATATTGTCCTCAGGCCTCATTAAACACGCGTTCAACAAACAATCACTTCAGCTCCTGATATGTGGCAAAATCAAAGTCCCCGACGGTGCCATGGTTAATGCCCACAGTCCAGTTGTCATCACAATGGAATCCGACTTTGGCGAACATATGATCAAATGTGTAATTCTCAACGATGACAATAATGATCAATGCATCATTGGTACCCATTTCCTTGCCCATCCCAACATTCACGCGATTCTTAACTTCAAAGATAATTATATCAAAATTCAAGATGTGAAGCTACCACTCAAGGTAATCGCCTCAGTTCGCCCACCCACGGAATTTTTTCTGAATGCCGTGAACCATAACATATTCGAAGAAATTCCCGAAGCGGAAAGAGTAAGTTTTTATGATGGTAGATCGGATACTTTCAGCCGAACAGAGTAAATCGAAGCCGAACAAGCAGTAGGATATCTGCAACCCAGTCCACACCAACTGCCCCACCTGGCGGCTGGAGGTTAGGGAACTTGCGGAACCAATTTTCCTCGTCGCTCAAGTGTCGAATTCCATTCCACCACACTGCCAGCAATGGGTGACCAGCACCATCTTTCCCACAACAACCACTACTATTCCGGACATGATCATTCAATCATTGCCTACAAAGAGTGTCCCCGCGGAATTATCAATCGAAACCACAATCGTCAACATCACCAACGGTAAATGCCTACTGCTATTTGTCAACAATACACCAAACAGCATCAAACTCCGCCCTAATCAACTCATCCCAGTTGCAGAACACGCGCTTGGACTCACTGAAACTTTTATTGATTGTCAAGTAGCCACCACCGCTGCGGACCACGACTTAACTGACCATGAACTGGCCGCCCTCGATATATCCCTTCCATGCCACACCAACCAACAAAATTTGCATTTCGCTTTGAACAAGGTGATTACAAAAACCTACGTCACTGCCATGCAAAAATCAAAGGCCCTCTATATGCTACGCCAAAACCACGATGTTTTCAGCCTCCCTGGCAACAAACCAACATTCACCAATGAATTGACCATCAGCATTGACACCGGCACCATGAAGCCAGTATCCCCCCATTACTACGGCGCTGCAATGGAGCAAAGACGAATTGTATGCTGCCATATACAAGAGATGCTTGACAACAATTTATCGAACAATATCACTCACCCTGGGTGACACCGCTATTCCTTGTAAAGAAAAAAGATGGTTCGTGGCGCCTCGTCTTCTAACTTAAGCTTGGGACCCCATGGGATACCTCCCCTCTAGAGCACAGCGCTAGAGCCCATGGTCAGCCGCCGCGATCCCCTTATTGTCAAGTCATGGCAAATGCTATGCCACGGCCGGCCGCTGCTATGACCGCCCCATACACCAACTCTCATCATCTCGCTATCGTAGCCCGATCCAGTTGACAAGATGTGTCCGTCAAAGTGACATCACCACCCAAGCTGCAATTTCCCTGGGACATGCACCCCTTTTTGTTTTGCTTACAATGCCACAATTTTCTTGGTTCAATTCTAAAGTCAACCTTTCATCAAACTCCTTGTCCGCGCCCCTGATTTGGAGTGCTGGTTTGTGTCCTTGTACGCCCAGCCTCCCAACATACTACCGCCACTGATCTTCCCCTCACCCCGTTGTTTGGGAGTGGCACTTGCCACCCAGTTCACACCAAACTTCTGTGGTTATACGCTAGTCGGTTTCAACACAGAATCAATAATGGCTGCTGACATAAAGAACTTCAAATTCACCATCCCCATGCCAGGCGATTCTACGGCACCAAGTTACCCCTGCTATGTTCAGCTCACCTTCCTGAATGGTAATATGTTCATTTTTGAAATGTTTACGGCAACCCCAGAGGACTGGACTGCGTTATTTTCTCTAGTTGATGGCGACCAAACCATGGTAATCTCGTTTGATGGAGCCGATGACTGGGTGGGAATATAAGCCCTCCTCAGTACCCAATTTTGCACCAATAGGCAGAGGAAGAACAAAGACACCATTGTCAAAGCGATTCATTTCCACTGGAACTGCGTTATTAGAAATATCAACACTTCCCCCCCCCCACTGTACGAGCTGGCTCGGAAGATCAGTTTCATCCCTGAGAAATGCATGCTGAAGGCAACCATGTCCACCATGTGGGCTTTCAACATCTCGATGCTCACCCTCAAATTCCCTACCGCGTTGCAATTTTTCAATAAGTGGTCCACATCATTTCTCCAACAAGACGTTCTTGCCTACGTGACCCTCTATGCGTTTTACCCAATTCTGTTGTTCCTCACTTTCAGCTGCTATGGCTTTGTTCCCGAAGTCTACGGCGTCCCTGGGCTATTCCCGCATGATTCTCTGGATGCCAGTGAAATTGACGATTTGTCCAAAACGTTGATTGCCACTTTTCACTACATTGCGCTCACAGAGATTTTGCCCGCCAATGCTATCAATAAAGTTTACCCAACTATCTTGCAAATCGCCTTACCAGGGATTATGGGGGATGAGGTTCTTTCAGCCTATCACTTTTTCATGTATGATTGCGCATCCTCTGACCACGGTCGGTCTTTCTGTTTAGGTACGCAGCCGAATGGTTTCCACAGAATCAAAACCTTGACGCCTACCACCCATCCAAAGGTTCTCACTGCTCCAAAAGTGCCGAAAAAGAAGAAGAAGAAACAGAAAGATGAATGTAACAAATCACCGGAGGTATCTGACAATAATGACCCGTCACTCCAAACCAAATCCCTCTTTGATGACCTGAAACGCCTTCAAGCAGCCGTTACTTCGGCCATGAAGAGTGAGCTCACACATCAGCTTATCAAACTACTCAACTTCCCAGTTTCGCCTATTTATAAATTGGCGATCCACGATCATATCGAATTTGAAACCAATCCCCCAATGCTGCTGATCCCTCATAAAGTCGACAACATATGGATCGAGCGCGTGCCCACTGACCAACCCATCAGCGATCAAACTTATCATGGTACCCATTACAATTATTTTCCTAACACCATCATTAGTCTTTTGCACATAGACAGTGAATGGTTCCAATGCCTCACCACTAGCATGCGGTTAGCCACGCTACTAACTTCACCTTGCTCCACCACAGAGTACGCATTCCTAAACGATGTGCTGGTATGACATGCTCAAACACTTGATTTGGCCATGCTTACCACCTTTTACGAATGCATGTGGTACCATGCCCATGGCAACCCTCAATCACGCCTCACTGAGTGGATGAACCAAACCCCAGAAAGAGAGCCCGCTTTCCACAGTGATCCCAGTACCCATGTTTGTAATGGATTCGCCCTCTGCCTGATCATCTTCGACGAAGATTTCCACATGGAACCCGCCGTCGAACAAATTGGCCTGGATGAATCTGACTACATCGCCAAGCCTCAGAGCCAATTTCACTTCTACTCGTGGTTGCTCAATATCATTGACTTCCAAAATCGATACTCCTTTCCCGCGCCCATATATGCTTACCCATTGCTGACTATGGCCTCGGTGCATATCCTCACTGCTGAAGAGCTTCTCAATCGCCCCACCTCCGCGCAAGATGTGGAGCCCGTGGACGAAGAACTCCTGGATATGCCGATTTTCGATTTAAATCTGGCAAAACTGCCGCCATCAGTAGACGTGTCAGCTCCGCCCGTACCAACTGCCACAGCCGACTTTACGGCGATGAAAATGCAAATTAATGAATACCTGAAATTGATGCTCCAGTCCCGATGGACGAGTCTACACCAGTTCAGTCCACAGCAATGGACGCCGAAACAAATACAGCAACCACAGATCAAATGTTGACTGATATTCCGGAGGAAACCACCATTGACGAATCAACCGCTATGGACGTTGTGTCAGCAGAACCTGCAGCCGTAGCAGCTTCGCCGGTACTTGCCATGGATCCACATATTTATGTCGCTACCCCCGCAGTTTTGCTGGGACCTCTGATGATCGCCACAGTTGCCCCTGCCAGATACATTCCTCCTGTTAGATTTTCGCAACAAATCATTTCAGATTCTCAATGGCAAGCCTTGGCTGCATATCACTTCCTAATGCCACTGCCCTGAATGTTGTTCCAGGAACATCATTGGATGGACTAATCAGACACGCTAAAGGAGGAAATACAAAGAATTTTGCTCCCACAGCCAATGGTCGCACTGCCCATTTCTCAACCAACTCAAAGCACCCAACTGGCTCAGGTTGTTGCTCAAGTGGCTGTACAGCCACCTGCCCCTCAGCAGCCCCCACCCGCTACTCTACTGCCACCGACTTTACCTATGGATGTTCAACTTCCACAGGTCCCATGTACATCTGCGCTGGCTTAAGATCATCACGGCCAACCTATTTGCAGGCCCGGTCGCTATGAACATTCGGCCAAATGCAAACAAAATCAACAGGAAGAGGTTGAACACCGAAAAGTTCACAAAACGCATACAACGGACGAACTGCACACCCGACGAACACCACTGCCCAGTACCTCGGGTACTGAGTGCTGGTAGACGCCCAGTGAATGCACAACCCATCACCGTGAACAGTGTGCTCAACAGAAAGCCCGAGAAATGGCTGGTAAAACCAGTTCTCAAACTGGCACGACATGGCAGCTGAAAGTCAGGACCACAAAGAGCGCAGTGCCGCTGAAACAAATGCCGCCTGCACGTCAATCGGATAGCCACCATTCACACCACAAGTCTCATCATTATGATGACCACCACCCGAAAGAAACCAAACATTCACCAAGCAAAAAAACCACAAGCCATGATAGCCCCCAACATGAACGCCGCAATGACGCACTGCCGCACCATACCCAAAGGGAACAAACATGTCAGGTGCATTCCGCCAGTTTTTATAAACGCGCGTATCAACACAGTTTTCACTGCTCACCACCCAAATTAACTGACTATATTAGCCCGTTGCAACGCAATGCGGAAATTCAAAATGCTTGGAAGCTCTGAAAAACCTGCTGAAACCGGTTTTCAAGGTATTGTTACTGCCAGCGCCCCCGGATGGATGTGGAACAAGCCATTTCGTCCTCTGCATCGCTGCCTCCAACCACCATGTTGCTGCCGCCTACGGCCCCGACGTCGGCTCCAACTACCACCATTGTAACCACCACGTCATTGTCCCCTACAGCCTCGATGCTGGTCCAGTCTACCGCTTCTGCTCAACCGTCATTGGTTATCACTATATGCCCGGCACTCGGAGCTGCTCCGGCGGCTGGTGCTGCATTGCATTTTGAACCATAGTTGCCCAGTGAAGCCACAACTTTCATAGTTGCCCAGTGAAGCCACAACTTTGCCAAACTACATTCGTTTCCGGACCACAGATTCACTGCACAGCATCACGCTGGCCACGCCGTGTTTCCCACCCCGCGTGGACCCATCTGTCAAATCTTTCTCGCCTTGAATTTTACACAAAATGGTGTTGATCAATTTCTTCGGTCACATTGGAGTTTGAATCACAATGGTCGTTCACATCCATGCCACCAATGCTTCACTGGCGCTCTATCAATATTTCTGAAGCCATTTTCGTACCAATTCATTAAGCCCCAACCATAACAAAGATATAACATTTTCATTTACTTATTATCACCATCGTACGGCGCACTCATCAGGTGCTGTACAACACTGCATGGCACCTGCGGCGAAGTATATCAGCTCAATGTGGTGCAGAATGGCGAAAAGTATAGTTGGCCCTTTAGTCAGTCCATTTTTCTCTGATTATTTTTTAAATGTTATTGCCACTATATTCTCTCGTACCTAATCGTAGAAAGCATGGCAGTGCTTTTACTATATGTTTGTCCTTGGTGCATCTCCCCTCTTGACTTTGAGATTGTTTTTCTAGTGAGCCAAGAGTCATCTGAGGATGAAATTTGGGAAACATGTAAAGGCCCTGCTATACTTCAATGGCCGATGAAGGGCCGGCACTGGTTGCAAATTTTCCCTGCTATGCTTCATCCCGTGCCGTAAGTGAGATACCTACTGCAAACCTACGGCAAAATGAAGATGCATTTTTTGCATCATAATTCATATGTTATAACATATGCACCGGCTGGCGCCAGTTCTAAAACTTCGATTGGATCGAAATTGACCCCTCATCAGAAAGACGAAGTGTAGCAGCTCAAAAACCAGCACCGACCGGCACTGGTTAGGAGCTGCTATACTTCTAATAGAGCCAGCCTTCGATGGCCAGCGCCGACCGTCGAAGTATAGCAGCGCCTTAAGTCAATCTCGACTATCCAACAGTGTAAAGTATAGCATGATCGGGATACTGTAGCATATACTGTAGTGTAAAATGTGGCCAAAAAATGGGCGGACACTCCCCCCTGATCAGCAACTATTAGAACAGATTAGCGGTTTTTGGTGTTCAATGTGATGGTAAGGACCTGCAAAACACCTTTTGGGATTTTTGCGAAAAATCGTTCCTTGTTGCAATATAGTGTGAAGACAATTTTTTGATTATCAGATAAATATCTCAGTCTAGAATAGGGCTATGAACATAATTCCTTTTTTTGATGTTGGAGGAAGAATTATAAACTCAAATGCATATGCTACAATAGGATTATGATGGTGTTGTAAGATAGGTGATAATGCATTAGAGTAAATCAGATTACTGTATAAAATTCCTTCGTGATGTATTTTCTCGAGTATGTCTGGTATTTCGTCTTGTTGAAATCCTGTACATTTTTCCCAAGTATCGTATAAGTACTTTGTTTTTGAGCATTCCCACACCAAAATCCATTAGTACTCCCAATTAGGAATCGATGCATAATAATTTCACACATCCGCACCTGGTCCTATAACCCACTCAAGTCAATTGAAGATGCACATTCCCAAGAAATACAGTATCCCCCCCAGAGTAGTAAAAACACCTGCCATGTAAGAAAATGCAAAAACCCGGACCCAGATGCAAGACTCAAGTAGAACACATGGAAAACAGTAAAGCACACAAAAAACTAAAAGCATGTAGGCGTGGCTAAGCATATGGTAAACTAAAGCATGTAGGGGTGGAAGTTAAGCATAAATTAAAGCATAAAGGCGTGGTAATGAAAGCATACATTAAACGGAAGCATGTAAAGTGAAGCAACAATTGGTTAGAAAGGCGAAATAGAAGTGGACCTCCCATGACATAAAGGCGTGGTCAAAAAGAAGCAGTATAAAAGACGGAAGAAGAGTGAAATAGTTGAGTTTTTTGTCAGTTTTAAATTAGATGTGTAATAGCGAGATTTGTCTATTCTCATAATTCGGGATGTTGATGCTAAGCAAAAAGCCATCGGCGATGTTGTTTTTTCAATTAAGTCGTCATTATTGTCCTAATATTTTTGTCGTGTTATCGCCCCAAGGGCTTCGTGGACCGATTAGATTAGACAAGTAAAAGTATCGTAGAAATTAGAGTGAAACGGACTCAATACCTCATTTGGGTGTTCAAGTGTAAAGTGACTTTACACCAGCCAAAAAACAGACGGAAGAGAAATTTCTTAAAAAGATTTTCATTTTCCGAAAAAAAGTCACCGGAAGTGAAAAATTTGCATAAACTTAATTTACATAAAAAAATTGGCTGTAGATTGGCTGTGTAGCATGTTATATATTTATCAGATGGTTCCTGTAATCCTGTAAGTTATGGTTCCTGTAATGAAATAATGATTGATTTATATGTTAGATGATAGTTCAGAGTTTTTTGTGCATGATAGTTGAAGTTTGTTGATCTGACGCTGAGCAGATCAAGTTGATCTGGAAGTAAAAAATTAAGAGACTAACAGTTGTTTTTGATGAAATTCGATGCAGAGCAATTGCTGGGTATTGTTTTCAGTGTGATCTGATGTCTGCAAATTTTTTATCTGGATCAGATTGTCAAACTTTAGAATATTACTGTAGTTCTTACAGTAACTATTCCCCTTCAACTTCTTTTATGCGCCTACTTATTTTTTGTTCCAATTATTTTCTATCTTTCTCTTTTCGTTCTTACATCATCACCTCATCACTTTTTTCTACATTCTCTTGGACAAGGCTCGTACTCACAATCGCGTGTTGGCTAACATGGCGTTCGAGCTAACACAGTGTCAAGTATCATCTCGTATTTAAGTGTTTAGTTAAGTCCATGTTAGCCAACACTGTGTTCACAATCGCGTGTTAAGTCCATGTTAGCCAACACTGTGTTACCACCGTGTTACTTTTGTTATCAGCGTGTTAATTTTGTAACAGGATGGCAGAATAAGCTCAAGCATGTTTTTTAATATGAAAAAGGATATAACAGGAAAAAAACATTGTGGTCAATGTCAACAAGGTTTTTCAACAATGCCAGCTTTTTTCAGTCAGTAATATTTGAGTTTGAACAGTCATTTGATGAGCAGTTAATTTTCATGAATAAAACTTATGATTTTGTGTTAAGCTGAAGCATACCTGTAGTTGAGGGGGTTGGGGGGACCCCCCCCCCCAACCTGGCCAACCATATACCCAATCCCCTCAACCCCCCCCCCAGTTGGGAAAAAATTAAAAAAATTTGCAAAAAAGTGTATGTTTTTTTGGCCTTTTTTGGGAAAAATTTCGACTTTTTTCGACAACTTCCCCTCAAATTTCGGATTTACCCCCCCCCCCCCAACTGGTCGGACCTCTTACAGGTATGAGCTGAAGTGCTGGAGGAGATCCTGGAGAAGCATAATCAAGTCTCGGGCACCATTTTTCGACTATCTTGATTTAAAGGTAACGTCATCGCAGCCCTCAAATGGATTGGCCCTATCCCGAAAGTGACGAATATGATGTACTATTTCTTCACTTTCATCAACATGATCCAATAGGTCAATAATATCCATGATAATTGAAAAAATTAACAAACAGACTTCTGCTAACACGCTGCTAAAACTGGTAGGGGGCAGGTTTAGAACGCCATGTTAACTTTTCCATTTTTCGACCCTAACACGTGATTGTGAATACGGGGATAAAACTTAGCACCCTGTTACCACCGTGTTGGCCTAAATTTAACACCATGTCAGCCTAACACGCCGCTAAAACGCGATTGTGAATACGGGCCTAAATTGCTCGACAATTGATACCGAAAATAACCTGATTTGACTTTTTTCTGGAATTAGAATCAGAATTCTAAGAATTAGCTCCAATTCCGAGAATTGGGGTACAAGGACCGCCCAAATACAAGAAGAGCGTGCAAATGTCATCGATTCATCATTGATTCACATGCCTGCTCAAGCGAAGTATAAAAGATCAGCTCAGAGAAGAAAAGCTCAGTTCACTCATCATTTTTATCGTCAGCTCGTCAGTTCTCTTCGGTCGTCAGTCGTCAAGCTCCACAGGTGTGTGTGAGCTACCTCGCCTAATTTGCATATTCGTCTGACATATTATAGTATATTATATTATTGTTTCATGTATTCTTAAGTATATTATATGGTCGAAATTTGAAATTGACTACTTGACCACATACTACTACGCTTACCTGCTGATAATTCGGTTGACGTCAGCAATCGTTCATACATCCATCGTCTTTCCAGCATTCCCTTTCGTTTTTCTTAACGTTCCCATTCCCTCTTCTTAATGTCCATTCCCTATTCGGCGCCTTGTTTGTTCCAGCAAATCCTGAAAGAGACTAGGTTGCAATACACATCTGAACACAATTTGAAATACAGTATCGATTTGCACAAGTTATCCTCACGTTCCAAGTCACAAACCATAAACAACCCCCATTTAACAACTTTACAAGATCAAGTTGATCCGGAAGTAAAAAATTGGTAGATGAACAGTTGTTTTTGATGAAATTCAATGCAGAGCAGTTGCTGGGTATGTTTTCTGTGTGATCTGATATCCGCAATTTTTTGATTAAGACCAGATCAAGTTGATCAGGAAGTATGAAAATTAGCAGATCAATTGTTGTTTTTGATGAATTTTGATGCAGAACAGTTGCTGGGTATTGTTTTTAGTGTGATCTGATGTCTGCTTATTTTTGATCTAGATCAGATCAAGTTCATCAGGAAGTATCAAAAATGGCAGATGAATGCTTGTTTTTGATGAAATTCGATACAGAGCAGTTGCTGGGTGATTTCTTCAGTGTAATATGATGTCTCAAATTTTTGATCCAGATCAGATAAAGTTGATTAGAAGGTATGAAAATTAGCAGATCAATGGTTGTTTCTGATGAAAATCGTTGAGAATCAGTTCCTGGTGATGTTTTAAGCTTGGTCTTATGCCAAAAAACTTTTGAGCCGAATTAAATCAGCTTGATCTGGTAGTAGAAAAGGTAGTAGATCAACGGTTGTTCTTCATGAAAATCCAAGAGAATCAGTTGCATGATATTGTTTTAAGCATGATCTGGAGTTTAAGCCACGATTTCTGAGAGGTTCTACTTTCCCTATGATAAGTTGAAAATTAATCATACCTCAAAATCAGATATTTTGGGTAGTTTCGTGCCCTGAGTTCCATGGTACCATTCGTTTTGCTTGTGAACGAAAATTCGCGCTGCTACAGTATTCCAAAGTTTGAAAATTTATGATTTTTTGGCATTTTTCAATGGTCTTGCTAGCCAAGCGATATTTCAAGATCCGATTGATCTTATTTGGTGAATGAATATTCATTTTACAGAGGAGAGAATAAGCTCTTTTTTGATGTAATATTTACAGCAAATAATTGCATATTACACTTTTTCATAAAGTTTAAAGTGTCAAAAATGAGCCGTCAAAGTTGAAAAAAATTTTGTTCATGGTCACTCCAGAGCACCTTCCAATCGGAAGCTGCAGAATTTTATTTTCTTATATTTTATAGCTCATCTATTTTTACTGCGTTGGTTAAATTTTCATCAAAATTTTTGTACCGTTTTGGGAGCTGATGCACTGCTCTGAGAAGGCATACTAATGAAAATTTCATAGAAATCATTCTATGTGCCAGGTGGCCCTTGTCTACCCCCTGTAATATATTCATTACGTATACTGTAGAATTATCAAATAACTAACAGACTATAGTTTGATGTATTAATTGTTCCACAAGCAAACATTTTGCACTCTGCAAGAAAGTTTGAACAATCAAAAATTAGAAGCAAAAATAAAGAAAACTCCTGCTTAAAGGCACTCCTGAGCACTTTCGCCTACGATTCTGCAGAATTTTATCTTTTTATTCTTTAGTTCATACATTCTTACAGTAGCTGCAAAAGTAACATCTCATCATCATGTGCCGTTTTGGCAGCTGTAGACATTTGCATACACTGCATTGTCATTCAAATGCGTTTTTGAATCTGGATAAATGTCGCATCAATGAAGCTGTGGGAACACAGGATGCCTCCTAACCCAATATATTATGAGAAAAAATGTGACTTGAAGTCCTGGCAAATTTTAATTGATCTAGGTTTGATGGTTTCTAAACGAATGGCTTCAAATGAAAAATCGAACGTTCGAAAACTTTCATTAAATTTCAGAAATTGAGCGATTGTTTCAAATCCATTTACAAACGGCAAGAGTTATTCGGATACTCTGCTTTGTTGAGAGGGCACTGCAATCCACTATTCTTTGCTCTATTTTCGTTTGGCCAACATCACGTGGTGTGAAACGGGATGCTTTCAACTATAGAGCACTTTCGCACAGCTTATAACAGCCGACATTTATTTTATAACATTAAACTCTCAGCTTCAACTTTTTTCCGGTCAAATTACTGAAAAGAGAAATTTTTGAGGCATCTCTTCTGAGACATCCTATTGCGCAACCATTGGAAATTGATGGATGACATTTTTCGAGTGATTCGACCCGTTTCTTTTATTTTTACTCGTCTAACCTGAACGTATTGAATTTTTCATGCATCTCGTTGATAATATATTTAGTAGAGTCAATCAGCATTTTTGTATCAGCTTTCAGAATGTGCAGACACCTACAGCTTCCAGAACGGTACATTAATTTGATTGAAATTACAATATGTCAGACAATAGTGGCTACAGAAATCAAGAAAAAAATTCTGCGGCATCCTATGGGAAGGTGCCCAAAATAGGCCCCAAAGGACTTTTTCGGTGTATTTTGACGTCGGTTTTGACACTTTAAAATGGAATAAAAAGTGTAAAGTAAGAGATTAGAAAGTGTTCTTCATACCGGCATATAGAGCACGGTGTCCTGCATGGATTCAACATTTGGCTTCAGATTCACGTTTTTTCTGAGCTGTGACATTTGGAAACGCGTGTACTGACTGAAAAATGCCGAAAAATGTAAAAATACCAAACTTTGGAGTACTGTAGCTATGTGAATTTTGATTTTTGCGCAGAATGAATGCTGTCACGATACTCAGCATGTAAAACTACTCAAAATATCTCTTTTTTAGATATTATTAATTTTCAACTTATCATACGTCAATGGAGCAGAAGGTGGAATCTCTCAGAAATCGTGTATTAAAAATTTGTCATCAGAGTCAGATCAACTTGATCCGAAAGTAGACAAAGTAGTACATCAATGGCTGTTTCTCATGAAAATTGATGAGGAACACGTGAGCTCATGACAGAAATGTAATTTTGTATATGAAAAAAGTAAAATGTAAGATTTTCGTGGTGGAACCATGATAGTACTCAAGTTTAATAAAAACGACAATATTTTGCTATACGTTAATAGTTGTAACACCAACTCATCATCGATTCCTTAACAAAGTAAAAGATTGATGGCATGATTCTTTGAATACTTAAAAATCACATACCAGGAAAAAATGCCAGGGACTGTCGAATTAAACCAAATATGTTTGATGTTGATAATCTTTTCAAAACACAAGACAGACGTTTAAAAGGCATATACAAGTAATGTTTCACAAAAAGTCCATCCAAGACATGCACTTAAAAAGCAGAGACAAGGTTTCGTTTCTTCTACAAAAAGTTTCCTTTTACGAAAAACATATACTTGCCCCTAAAATTTTTAAACAATTATATGATACTACAACAATATGAAATAATTACAATTTTCATCATTCAAAGAATTACATAAATCTAAATAGTAATGTTGGTCTAGTTTTTTGTTGTTTTGCTTGTATTTAATGTTTCATTGTTGTGCTTCACGAATTTCGAGAGCAGAACAAGAAGTCAGCCAAAATCAAACTTACTTCTCCTGTTGACATTGAATAGTAGATATTGAATAGTAGTCCCGATTTCGCTCATGTTACTAGGTATATTCGAACAGCAAAAGTCGATGAGAGAAACAGAAAGTGATGAACGAATATGAATATGATAAAACAAATCAAAATAAACAACAACAAAAAATTAATTTTTGATACAGTAAATCTTTTGCATTACCAACATTAAAAGTGAATGGTTTGACTTGCGCATTAAAATGACTGAAATAAAAAAAATGTCAACGAGACAAAAGCGGTGACATTATCATGCATTAAAGTTAGTAAGCTACAAATTTCCAGTAACATACTATTATATAAAGCATGCCATATGCTTTTGTTTGGCGTAACTAGAAAATATGGCCGCTTCCATGTAATGCATTCGTCAAATGTCAACACCTTGATCTGGTGGACTGTGCTGGTGAGGTGGGCGACATTCCCATATGTAGTCCGCCATTGTTTTTCTAATCTGCAGTTCTTTTTTCTTCAGATTATGCCGAAAGTTTAAGTAGTTTTAAAAATTTTTGGAGCGCGTATACGTTTTTCTTCAGAGGAAATTTTTTGTAGAAGAAACTAAACCAAAAGATGGCAGAAAAACATTTGTTTACACTCATGATCATACATGCACATAGGGGACGTAGGGGGGTAAACCCCCATACCTGAGACCTTGGCCACCACCCCCCTGGCCTAAAAAATCATCAAACACCCACCCCTGAACTTTTTTCGAGACTACTTTTTTGACGATTTTTGTGTTTTTTTGCTCACCAACCCCCTACTCCCTGGATAAAAAGTCCAAGGACCCCCCTGGAAAATTCATGCTCTGCATGTCTGCTCAGGATAATTTTTTGTGTAATGTTATCGAGTCCATTGAATTCCCAATGATCGGAATTCTTAACACCTCGAAAATCCCAATAAAACTACTGGTTCAATTGAAACTGCTAAAAATTCTGGCACTGTAGTGCTTTATACTGGAAAAAAGATTTTTTTGGAAGCTAAGTATTATGTAACAAAATTGTAGGATTTTGGTGGTTTTCGGGACTTTGGGCCAACGGTATAATTGGATTGAGGCCATTTAAAAAAAAGAAAAGCGTAATCTGAGAGACACCGGGTAGATGCATGAGACGATGTATCGAGCCTGGGGATGCTACACCCAATGTGGGGCAACCCCAAAAAAGGCATTTTTTGCATGTTTTTGGGGCAGCACTGAGCATTATTTGCTGATAGAGGTAAAATGACCAAAACTACGCCATAGTTTGTCCCTAATCCCGAAATTATGAAAAAAACACAAGATTCTAGCTCTTACCGTGTTGGCTCTAAAGAAGGGACACGAACTTGGGTCGTCCTAGTATATTATGGGTATACCTGTAATTGGGGGAGGGATGGAGGGCCCCCAACTTGGTCACCCTATATCCAACCCCCCCCCCCCCCGAACTCGGGAAAATCAGGAAAAATTGTAGGAAAAAAGCCTTTTTTTGCCTTTTTTGGGAAAATTTTCGACTTTTTTTGCGATTTTTTTCGAACTCCACAAAAAATTTTGGGTTTACTCCATCCCAATTGGTCGGACCTCTAACAGGTATGATTATAGGTTGTCGCTACCGCGCCACCTATGATTCAAATAATATTAAGTTTTAAGTTATCACGGGTAGATAGAACAGAATGTCGAATATCTCAGAGATCGTGTCTTACGATATTCATGGTATGCAAGAGACATTACATACTTAATAATTTACTAAAAATTTCTTTTCTAATTTCGTACTTTACACTTTTTACGGAATATTGAAGTGTAAGAAAGAAATGAAAAGCGTAAGTTACTTGAGTTTCTTTTTTGATGCGCCTTCCCATAAAATGTGCAATTTCTTTCTGCATTTCTGTAGTCACTGATGTTCAATATATTGTCTACGGATGCAATTCGTTTTTAGAGCTGTAGAGATTTGCACCGGTTCATTGAACAATTCATTTTAACGAAATACTTAACTTAGCTTGAGCTCTCTTGTTCATACACATTCTACTTTTACATTGTGCGTTTTTTGTTTACATCGAAAAAATGACGCATTTATCCCACCATTTTCCCTGAATTTATGTGAGTATGATCAGCAAAATCTTCGTTTTTTGTCTGCTACATTCGCTGTTGATCCGTGCCATGCAAAGTAATTTTGTCATACGATTCCCACATTTTAGGTATTAGTGTAATGAAGTAATTCAGTTTTCGGTGCACCACCCAGTATTAAGAAGATGCCCTTTGTCGAAGCGAACTTTTGTCAAAGTCAAAGGGTTCATTTTGGCACTTTGGCCCAACAGTACTTATGCACTTTATAGCCTATCGAATTTTTCCGTTTTTTACAGATAAGTATGCCTAAGCCTGAACCTAAGCCCAAGCCAAGCCTAAGCATAAGCCTGTTATATTTGAAAATAAATCAGGGCTTTGAGTACTAGACAGGAGTGGGATCCCAGGATTCAACCTTAATGCACGTATGTCCGGCGTCCACGCTTACCCGATTAACTTGATTAAACCTACTTAAACCCACACTAATTACTCTACAAATTAAGGAAGAAGTGATTCCTAAACTTGTCTCCCAATTAAAATAAAAGAGAAGAAAGGAGACTTTTCTCTGATTTTACCTTGCACAAAAAATGAACACTTACTACACAAAACGAGACAGGGCGAGAATAACAATCACTCCCACGTGCTGCGAGAAATACACTAAAGAAAGGTGGCGCGCGCGGGGAGGCGACGAGTACGAATAAAAAATAACCAATGATAAGTATACATAAAACAATATAACTCACGTTCAAGAGAGCGACCAAACGCACACGTACTGACATGCGCTACAGTAAGACGACTGTCAATGGTCCGCGTCGCTCACTCCACTTGGTACTTGCCAGCCTTATGCGCGGATCAACAAAAACGACAAATATATAGCAAAATCGGTGGAAACACTTTACAACACCCCTCCCCCCTTGCGGTAGATCCCCCTAAGCAATCGTCAAGAAGTAACCAAGACATGCAAGAGGAAGGGACTCCGCCACTACGGGCCATCGCCGGGGTGGCCCAAGGGATCTCCGGCATCACACAGCAGGGCTGACGGAGTCATTGCAGTAGTTTGAGCCTATTTTGGGCGGCGCGTAGGGTGAGGCCTCCCAATGGTAGTCGCAATCAGCGAGGCCGTAAATTCAGCAACACTGCAGCTCCCATCGTCACTCCGTGAGCACCGTTATACTGGGGCGCACCAGTATAGGATGCCATGCGGATGGGAGGGTGAGGCTGGCCACTACGTTGATGGCGGCAACAAAATGGGCACAAGGCGGGAAAGGTAAGAAAGGACAAACAGCGCAAGTGGGGGCGTGTGGCGGTAGAACAAGTCGAGCCATCTTACTGTGTGGACCTAGCATCGGCTGCGCGTGCGTTGGCGAAAAACTAGTACAAAAATAAAGCAAAACGAAAAGAGATTAGACAAAAAACAACTGGGAGAAACGAGGTTAAGAAAAACAAGAAAAAACAAACATTACTGTACAAAAGCTTGGCATCAGTGGGGGCGATGATGGCGAGTATCGGACGTTGATCGAGATTGATTGTAGTCAGCACAGCGATCACGGTTGTCATGGTTTTGATGGTCATTGTGGTAGCCATGAGGGTCGTGAGGATCATCATGGCCATCAAAACGAATGGAGAGTGAGTGGCAGGGATAATGGCCATAGTCGGCAGAATCGTGGTGGTGGGAGGACAAAGTGTAGGTTTGCGTGCACAATGGCGATAGTGGGTTAATGCCTGGAGATGGGAGTTGCATTGCAATCAAGGAAGGTCGGTCTGAGGGCAGCCCTGTTGGTGGCAATGGGCGCGGTGGCAATAGATTCCACCAGGGAGAGAAGACGCAGCAGGGGTACCGGAAGATCGGTTTCGCTGTGATACTGGAGGTAGATTCGTTGTATATCGGTGATTTTGGGAGGCTGCCGAAATGGCGAGTACTGAGGGTATCCCATCCAGCTGTCGACCAAACGGATGATGGTGTTGTAGGCTTGCAACAGGCAGGACGGATTGTCTAAACTGTGCGCTTCATACAGGAATAGCGCGAAGTGGGCAGTGTGAATGGCGTCGATAACACTGAGTTCTTCAGCCCAGAGGCCAGTGACTCATTGCAAAATGAGCGCGGCAACATCGAGTGACACAGGCGGTTGCAGTTCTTGATACGTGGTGCAGTAATGGGCACGGAAATATTGGTAGAGGGCCAGAGAAACATTGGTAGCACAAATATGGATGGCCATAGTAACACGAACTCCGAGGCGGCCGAAGAAGTTGATCAGTACCATTTCATGCAGAATTCGCAGCAAGAAGAACTCAACAGACGGGCGGATATGGGGCTGATAATGCGGTGACACCAGTGTAATGCAATGTGGTGAATCCGTGATCCAGAAATGCACGTAATTTGGCAAATTCATGGCCTCGCTCGGCAAAAGTGGTTCGAAAGGCTGCACAGTACCAGCCGACGGGATGGCACCTAGTACTGGTTGTGTAGTGATAACTAATGGTGGTTGAGTGGGTGGGGTGGTCTGGATCAATGTCGAGGCTGTAGGGGACAGCAACGTGGTGTGTGTGACGGTGGTTGATGTGGCCACCATCAGGGCCGTAGGCGGCAGTGAGGTGGCTGTGGGAGGCAGCGATGCGGAAGATTATGTGGCCTGCTCCACATCCATCGGGGGCCTGGGGGGGTAATGGAACCTTGAAAATCCACTTTGGCGGGTTTTTCAAAGCCTCCAATTGTCTTTGAATTTCGGTATCACATTGCAACAGGCTGATGTAGTCAGTCAATTTCGGTGGTGAGCAGCAGAAACCATGTTGATACGCACTCTTGTAAAAACCAGTAGAATGCACCTGACGCGTTTGTTCGCTCTGAGTACGGTGCAGCGGTGCATTGTCACAGGGTTTGTGTTGATGGCTATCACCGCTTGTGGTGTCTTTGCGTGGCGAATGTTTGGTTTCTTTTCCATGGGGGTCATCACAGTGATGAGAGTCGTGACGGGAATGATGGCTATCTGATTGATGGGCAGGCGACATTTGCTTGGCTGGCACTGCTGTCTTGGTGGTCATGACTTTCGGCTGCGATGTCGCGCCAGTTTGAGAACTGGTTTGATGGGCCGTTTCTCGGGCTTTCTGTTGGGCGCGTTGTTTGCGGCGACAGGTTGTACGTTGGCTGGGCGTTTTACCACACTCAGTACAGGAAGTAATGGGTGGGGGTGTTTGTCGAGTGCGCAGTTCATCTGTCGTACGCATTTTGTGAGATTTAAGGTAATCGACTTCTTCCTGTTGATTTTGTTTTTGTTTTGCGGAATGTTCGTAGTGGCCAGGCCTTCGGATAGGTTGGCCATGGCGATCTAAAGTTGGCGCGGAGGTGCTGGGGAGCCTGTGGGGTTTGAACATCCATCAGCCCCAAAGGCAGCAAAAGAGTTGCAGGCGGCAGCTAAGATACTGGTGGGGGCCGCAATGCAGTGGGCGGCTGTACGGCCGCTTGAGCAATAACTGGAGCCAGTTGAGCTACTCGAGGAACCACTAGGGTGGGTGTTGGCTGTGGCAGCAAAATACATTGTATCTCTTCCTTGAGCGTGTCGGGGTAGTCCATCCAATGATGTTCGGGGAACAACATACGGGGTGGCAGGGATGGGAAGTGATACACTGTGAGGGCTGTGGCCAAGGCTTGCCATTGAGTATTTGAAATAATTTGTTGAGAAAAACGATCAGGAGCACTATACCTGGCGGTGGCAACAGTGACAATGATCAGGGGTCCGGGCAGGATCGCGAGAGTAGCCAGATAAATGGGCGGGTCCACAGCAGGCGCCGGCGGAGGTGCCACTGCTGCAGGTTCTTCAGGCGCAACGTCCATCAAGTGGATTGGTCAGCAGTGTTTTCTTCCCGAATATCCATCAATGTTTGCTCAGCAGTAGTGGTGTTTGTCTCAGCATCCATCGCGGTGGGCTGAACCAGAGTAGATTCGTCCATCAGCACGGGAGGCAGGGTCGATATATCGTCGAGGGTCAATTTCAGGAAATCAGTTATTTGCGTGGCCCTCGCCATAAAGTCTGCTGTGGCAGTTGGCGCGGGAAGGGCTGACACATCAGTTGACGGCGGCAGCTTCGCTATGTTCAGGTCAAAAATTGGCATTTCCAAAAGCTCTTCATCCACGGGCTCTACCTCTATTGCCGAAGTGGGGCAATCAAGGAGTTTTTTGGTGGTGAGCATGTGCAAGGAGGCTGTAGTCGGCAATGGGTACGTATACACCGGGGCAGGGAACAAAAATCGATTCTGAAAATCGATGATGTGGAGTAAGCGTGAATAGAAATGGAACCAGCTATGAGGCTTGGCCCTGTAGTCAGATTGGTCGATATCGATTTGTTCGATGGTGGTTTCCATGTGGAAGTCCTCGTCAAAAATAATTAGGCGAAGGGCAAATTGGTTACACACATAGGTGCCCGGGTCACTGCTAAGGACAGCTCTCTCTCTGGTATGCGATTCATCCAATCCATGAGGCCCATTCCAGGGTTGCCGTCGGCACGGTACCACATACAATTGTAGAAAGGGACACGCGTAGCCAGATCGAAGTTTTGAGGGTGCCGTACCAACAGGTCCTTTATGTAGGTGTATTTGGTGGCAAAACAAGGCGATGCCAATAGCGCGGCCAATGGCATGCAAGTTGTTAAGCCTAGGAACCATTCCCCGTCCACCTGCAAAAGTCTAGTGATGGTTTTAGTTAGGTAATGGTAATGGCTACCCTGATAGGTCCTATCACGAAGTGGTTGGTCGGTGGCAACCCATTCGATCCAAATGTCGTCAACCTTGTGAGGGATCAGTGGCAATGCGGGGTTGGTTTCAAATTGGAGACAGTCGCAGATGGCTAATTTGTATGTAGGCGAAACCGGGAAATTGAGCAATGCGATGAGTCCGTGCCTGAGCCGGCCAAGGTGACGACTGCTTGAAGGTGTTTTGGGTCGTCAAAGATCGATTTTGGCTGGAGGGACAGGTCTTCATCATCAGACACCTCGGGCGATTTATTCCATTCATCTTTTTGTTTCTTCTTTTTCTTTTTGGGCACTTCCAGCGCAGTGATGACCTTTGGATGTGTCCTAAGCGTCAAGGTTTTGAGGTCGTGAAACCTGTTAGGCTGCATACCTAAACAAAAAGACTGACCATGGTCGGAGGATATGCAATGGAACATAAAGAATTGGTATGCTGAAAGAAACTCGTCTTGCAAAATCGCGGGTAAAGCAATTTGTGAGATAGTCGGATAAATTTGGTCAACGGCGTTGGCGGGCAGAACCTCTGCGAGCGCAACATTGCGGAAAGCGGTGATTAATGTCTCGGCCAAGTGATCAATTTCAGCGGCATCCAATGAGTTGTGTGGAAATAATGCGGGAGCGTTGTACACCTCTGGAAGGAAGCCGTATTGCTGAAGGCGAGAAACAATAATATTTGATTAAAGGCGTCAAGGGCTGCGTACGGGAGGATCTCCGATTGAAGGAACGATGTTGCAGGATTGTTGAAAAATCACAGAGCGGCCGGAAACTTAAATGTGAGTTTCGAAACATTGAGCGCGCACATGGCCAATATGGTAGCTTTCAGGGTATGCTTTTTGGGCATAAAACCTATCTGCTGAGCCAGCTCGTACAGCAACAGGGAGATATTTGTGTTTCGGATTATGTGGTATGTGTCCAAATGTATCGCTTTGATGATGGGGTCCTTATTCTTCTTTTGGCGATTGGTCGGGAACTGGGTGCTAGGAGCACATTTATTCCTGCCCAGTTGTGGGCTCCATCAAAGGAAATGATGATGGTGTGGTCGCCGTGGACCAGGGAGAATAGCGTGGTCCAGTCTTCCCGAGTGGCTGTAAAGGTTTCAAAAACGTACATCCTGCCATTCAGAAAAGTGAGTTGAACGTATCCCAGATAACTGGGGCATTGGCACAGCCAATTTTAAAATTTTTCATGTCCGTGGCCATGATAGACTCGGTGTTGAAGCCGACCAATGTATAGCCACCGAAGTTTGGCGTGGTTTGGATGATGAGAGCCGCCCCCAGATTTCCGGGTGAAAGAAAGATTGGTGGGGGCAAGACATTTGGAGGTCTGGCCTACAAGGAGACGTACTAACACTCCAAATCAGCGGCACCAATGAGTCGCTTGACGTTGTTCTCTAAACAAGAGTGAGCGTGATATTCGACATAAAATGCAGTGGGGACCAGATCAAGGAAGTGAAATGGATTCAAAAGGTGGACTTTGGAATGAAACCAAGAAGGATATGGTGTTGTATGCTGTACGAAGAAGGGGGCATGCCCTGGGGAAACAGTGGCTTAGGCTGGGATGTCACTTTGACAGGTGCATCTTGTCAACTGGATCGGGCTACAATAGCAAGATGACGAAAGTTGTGGTATGTGGGGCTCAAAGCAGCAGCTGGCTGTGGTGTAGCGGTTGCCACAACTTGACCATGACTGGATCACAGCGGCTGACCATGGGCTCTGGCCCAGGGCTACAGAGTGGAAAGTTCCCATGGGGTCCAAAGCATAGGTAAGAGAGCATGCAGAGGTTAAAGTGAGAATAAAAGCATGCAAAGTAATATGTACTGTCGCAGCAGAAGCTAAGATCCTTCTGATGTGGCTCCTGTTCGCTCCATCATACATAAGGTTTGTTTACATTCAAGGATTTGTGGTAAGGCGGGGACTCATCAGCTGTGGAGGAAGTTGACGGCATGGTCATGATAAAAAAATTTTGAGAGCGATTAGAAAATGCTGCTGTTTTGGGTGGAAGCAAGAAATAGAAATAAAGTAAATACAGAATAAGCCCCTGAAAGGTGGAGAAAGTGTAAAGTTGGAAAAATTGTAAAGTAACACAACAATAAAGCAACACAAACACCACTACGTTAATGGTAGCTAAAATCATCCTTTCCCAGTTAGTCTTATGAGAGTGAGTGCGGCCAGGGTCAGGCGGAAATAAACCAAATGGCCTCGCCGGGAACAGAACCTAACATTAGAGAAGATACCCCCTCCTACGTGGAAATATGGGACACGGGGAAGTGTGTAAGGTGATGATGTAAAGTCAGCAGTGCTTTTGTTGGGGAAGTATGGGGTTGAGAGAGTGTAACCGAATGGATTACATTCAGTCTGTAGTCGCTATCCTGTCAACATCATCCCCAGGATCTAATTTAACAAATTCCGGGATTATGTACAACTTGGGGTGATGAGCGCCGTATCACAAATTAAAATTTCAAATCAAACTATTCTTGTCATGAAATGTGGGGCAAATGCGGTCCACCAGCTTCGAATTCAAAGATTTCTTTGGTGGGTTGCAGTATGAATGGTTTAAAGCGTAGCATGGAAACAGTTTGCGGTCAGCTGGGCGCGTCGAGTGAGTCGATGGTGATGACAATTTTGGCTACGCAAGACGCGTCGGTGATCATAAAAGGACCAGTAAAATTGGGTTGAATTTCGTTCGCTTTTCGTGTATTGGTCTGGAGGACAAGGTTGTTGATGGCGAGGTTGCGTACTTGGGCTTTTCGATCAAAATATTCTTTACTGGCTGTGGCGGCCTTTTCAAGGTTAGTCTTGATTTTTTCATGCCTTTTGAGTTGTGCCTGCGTAAGGATATACTGATATGCGTCATAGTTGAGGGGTAACGTTAGTCGGTGTTCACAATCATAATCGAAGGTTATGCGTGGTTCGTAGCCTCGTAGTAGGCTGAAGGGCGAATGGCGTGTGGCTGTATGCGGCGTGGGGTTATAGGCAAACATGGCGTATGGTAAGTAGTGTTCCCAAATATCTGGATCGTCAGCCGTGTACTTCTTTAGTTGAGTGATTAGTGTTTGGTTGAAACGCTCGACCATACCATTGCACTGTGGGTGGTAAGCTGTCGTCTTGACTTTTGTGATCTTGAAAAGTTCCCAAATATCCTGCATCAATTTTGAGGTGAAGCATCCACCTTGATCGGAAAGAAGGACAAGCGGGCTACCGTGCATTAGGACAATGTTATTCACGAAACATTCGAAAATAGTTGAGGCTTTTTGATCGGGAATGGGATGCGCAGAAAGCCATTCCGTGAAATAATCCTGAAAAACAATAACATATGGGCGTTTTTCACCTATGGGTGATATGTTCACAATGGCAGTGGCTACAATTTTGAATGGGTGCGTAGGTTGTATGGGTAGTAGCAGCGGAGGCAAGGATGTGCGCGGCATTGTCAATTGGCAAATCTGGCATGACTTGATCCAGTTGGGGACGTTTTCTTCCATGCGGGGCCACCAAAAGTGAGCTTTGATGGCTGCCAGCATACGGTTAGATCCTTGATGGTTCAAAATTTTCATGCCATGGAATTGGTGAAGTGTTTGATCGACCATGGAGGCGGGGATGACCAATTGCTGGATATCTTTGATTTGTTGATACAAAAGTCCATCTTCGGTAAAGAAAACTGGGGGGTGTTTTGCGGTGTTGCTTAGTTGAAGAGAAGCGACAATTTTGGTGATGGCGGGGTTGTTGGCTTGTGCTCATCTGACTTCCTCATGGGAGGCCATGGTGATGACTTTGACCGGAGGCAGCGCGTAGTCAGCAGCCACTGGCTTGTGATTGAGGAGTGTGGGTTGACTGATGGTCTTTTTGGTCATTGCATGGGTGACGGCGTTGACGTCCGTGTTGATTTCCATGGATGGCGAGGGTGCTGCTTTGAGTATATTAGGTACCATCAGGTCGGCGTCCGATAAGGCACCAGCAGGACGAAAATTTTTCCGGAAAATTTTGGCGGTTAGGTCTTCAGTATTCGGAATCGGTGGTTTCTCGCCGTCATCTTTTCTGGACAAAAAATCGGCGAAAGCGTTGCCTTTGCCTTTGATGTATTCAACCTTGTAATTGTAATCTTGAAGATTTATAGTGAAATGTTGGAGGCGCGAGTTTCAGTGTTTTTCATCTCTGAGCCATTCAAGCAGCTTGTGATCAGTACGAATGATAACCTTTTGACCATATATGTAATGAGGGTACATCCCAAAGCCCTAGATGAGGGCGAGGCATTCATGGTCTGTTGTACTATATCGGGTTTCAGCGTCAGTGAGCTCGGGGCTGTTGTAGGTGATGACCCATTGATCATTGCCATTTTCTTGGTACAAGATTGCTCCAATGGCGGTCATACTGGTGTCGGTTTGGATGACAAATTGGGCTTTACCATCGTACACTGGGCACCAGGGGAAAGGCAATGATGTGAGAGCTTTCTTGATGCCTTCGAATGCAGCGTAGTGTTCTTCGGTGTCGATGTATTGAGCATCTTTACATAAGAGTCCATACAATGGACTGGACAAGGTCGCCAATTTCGGGATAAATCTCTTGCATCATTGGACTAGACCTAAAAAACTTTGCATACTTTTTTGGTAGTCCGGAATTTGTACTGGGCAATAGCCTTGACTTTTTCTGGATCAGCAGCGATACCTTCCGCGTTGAGGAGATGTCCCAAAAATTTAACTTGCGGGGGCTGGAAGCAAATGTTGGGCCGAAGCATAAGATTGGCTGCACAGAGGGCATCGAAAGCAATTTGAAAATGTTCCAAATGTTCTTCAAAGGAATTCGAGAAAACAATAAAATCCTCGATATAAACGAGGCAAATTTTCCAAATATACGGGCAGAGGATTCTTTCCATTAAATGTTGGAATTCTGCGGATGCATTCTTCAATCTGAACAGCAAAACTTTGAATCAAAACAAACCATCTTGGCAGATGAAGGTTGTCTTATGGTGGGAATTGTTGTCGATGGGTACCTGCCAATATCCAGCTTTGAGGTCGAGCGTGGTAAAAAATTTTGCTTTGCCCATCACATCCAAATAATTGTCAATGCGCAGAATCGGAAATTTGTCACTGGGCATAACGTCATTTATTCTGTGGTAGTTGGCGATGGGGCCCCACGAACCATCTTTCTTCTTTATGAGGAAGAGCGGTGTGGACCAGGGCAATCAGGATTGTTCGATAAAGTCATTGTTGAGCATTTCTTATATATGGCGGCATACAATCGATCTTTGTTCCATCGCGGCATGGTAATAATGGCGGGATAGTGGTTTCGCACTGCCAGTGTCAATGCTGATGGTCAATTGGTTGGTGAAGGTTGGTTTGTCACTGGGAAGGCTGAAAAAATTGTGGTTTTGGCGTAGCATGCGAAGGGCCTTTGATTTTTGTGCGGCTGTAACATAGGTTTTTGCAGTCATCTTGTTCAAAGCAAAATCCAATTTTTGTTGGTTGGTGTGGCAAGGGAGCAACCTGACGAGGCCTGCAGGTTCATGGTCGGTTAAATCGTGATCTGCGGCAGCGGTTGCTACTTGACAATTGATGGAGGTTTCGGCAAATCTGAGCACATGTTTTGCCACTGTGATAAGTTGATTGGGGCAGAGCTTGATGCTGTTTGGCGTGTTGTTGACAAATAGGAGCAGGCACTGGCCGTTGGCGACATTGACGACTGCAGTTTCAATTGGGAGCTCTGCAGCTATACTGTTGGTGGGCAATGGTTGAATAATCACGTCGGGAATGGTAGCGGTTGTTGTGGGATGAACGGTGCTGGTTACCCATTGCTGGCAATGTGGCGAAATGGAAACTGATACTTGAGAGATGAGAAAAATTGGTTGGGCAAGTTCTGTAACCTCCAGCTGCTGGGGGGCGGTTGGTGTGGACTAGGTTGGACGTGTCGCACTGCTTGTTCTGCTTCTATTTCTTTGGGTTGGCTGAAAGTATCGGATTTATCGTCATATAAGCTTACTCTTTCCTCTTTGGGGATTTCTTCGAGAATGTTATCGGTCGCAGGGTTCAAAAATAATTCTGTTTGAGGGCGGATTGAGGTGATTACTTTGAGCAGTAACTTCACGTCTTGAATTTTGATGTAATTATCTTTGAATTTGAGGATGGCGGCAATGTCAGGATGCGTGAGAAAATTGGTGCCGATGATACATTGATCATTATTGTTGTCATCAAGAATTACACATTTGATCATATGTTCACTGAATGCTTGTGGATCTGTCAAAGCGGTTGTTGTAACTATCTCTGGGTTGAGATTGGTGGGGGGGCTTTGTTGGGGGTTACTGGATGGATATTCTTCTGGGCGTTGCTGTGATTTACATTCTTCATGATCGTGGTCGTATTGTTGGATCAATTGTTCCAGGAGCATCTCCCTGCCTGGTTGCGATTGCAGAGGCCGTTCTGACTGGGGCCATTGAAAGGAGACGAATTTGTTGGGCGGCGGTGCCAAATTCTGCAGGCGGCGATCAGTGGAAAGCGTACAGTCGCGGTAGTGGTCTTGTGATCGGTCCGTGCTACGGCGGTGGTCAAAATGGGGATTGAACGGCTGTAGCGATCTTGGCGCAGGCTTTACTGATCGGCTTGGTTGACAAGGATTGGTCAATTCATGGTTCCAATTTCGGCTCTAGTTGCATTGAGGAGGCTGCGGGCTTTGGCGATGGCATTGGCCAATTGTTGGACATTTGTAAAACTTTTTGCTTGCTCTCCGATAGTTAGTTGATAGAAAACAGGCATTTTTGTCAGAAATGTGTCAATCACTTGTTTGTGCCGAAAGGTGCATTTCTGTGATTTTTCTGTGAAAAATGCATTTCTGTGATTTTTCTGTGAAAAATGCATTTCTGTGAAAAATGCATTTCTGTGATTTTTTGGGCTGAGGGCTTTCTCACCATGGAGAATTTGATAGATGTGGTCACATCACACAAAAAACTATCCTCAGTGCAAACAAATGTATTTCCCCAACTATTAGAGGAAGGGGTTTCTGACCATGGGGAATTCAATGGATGCCGTCACTTTACACAAAAAATTGTCCTCTATAAAAGGTATTTCTGTGATTTTTTTGGGTCGGGTGTTCTTGACCATTGGGGATTCAAGAGATATAGTCACTTTACATTCTGTATACATTTGTTAAAAATTTCAAAAATGTTTAAAATTATAATTCTGGGGCAAGTCCCTTAAAAAATCAATTAATGCATTATTTTGTCCTGCACTGAGCCTTGCATGATCAAAATGGCAACAATACGAGGAATTTGTTGTGCACAGTCTCAATACTTTTGCTTGCTAGGCCATGGTTGCTGACCAGCAACTTTTCATCAATTTTCAGTTGGTTGATGCTTTGGTCCCTTTGTAATGCTTGAATGAAATTCCAGATTGAAGATTGCTTGGTGCTAACTAATTGAAGGAATCCTTGGTGCCAGCCTTCACAGGAGTTTTGGCCAGTCATAAAATTTCAAAATTTAAATTGATAACAATCATGCAGGCGTTCTTGGAAAGTGAGCCCCTGTATTGCCCTGCACGTTATTCATATTTTGATCATTGGCTATACTCTCTACACCCCTGTTAAGGTGGTAATCTTTGATGTATATGTTATGCACAATACGTTTGTTTATACTAAGGATAGTTTTTTTTGCATGAGGTGACTGCATCTATCGAATTCTCCAAAGCCAAAAACCCCTCAGCCCAAAAAATTACAGAAATGCATTTGTTTACACTCAGGATAATTTTTGTGTAGAGTGGCCTATACCTGTAATTGGGGGGGGGCAGTTGGGGGGACCTCCACCACCAACTTGGTCGAACCCTATACCCAAATGTCGGAAACCCTCACCCCCAACTTGGTCAACCCTATACCCAACCCCCCAACTCGAAAAAAATTGGGGAAAAATTGCTTCTTTTGGACCTTTTTTGGTAAAACTTTCAAAATTTTTTCGACTTTTTTAGGGTTTTTTCATCCCCTCAAATTTTGGAAATTTAGGGACCCCCATTCCAAAGTTTTTGGTTTACCCTCCCCCAACTGGTCAAACCCCTTACAGATATGAAATGACTGCATCCATTGGATTCCTCACAGTTGAAAACCCTTCAGCCAAAAATTCATGGAAATATTATTGTTTACACTCAGAATAACTGTTTGTGTAAAGTGACCACATCCATTTAATTCCCCATGGTCAAAAACCCTTATGCCAAAAAATCACAAGAATATGCTTATTTTCATCCGAGATACTTTTTTTGTGTAGTGATCTTGTCTATTGAATTCCCAATAGTCCAAAACCCCTCAGCTAAATAGACCATGGAAAATAATTTTGTTTTATGCACAGAACTTTTGTGTAAAGTGACCACATCCCTTGAAGTCCACATGGTCAAAAACTCCTTCCACCAAAAAATAACAAAAAATGCTTCTTTACACCTAGGATAATTTTTTTGTGTAGTTTGGAGTGTTCAAAAGATTCGAATTTTTGAACTGAAAATTGCTAAAATTGTTTGCTAAAATTCATTTCTTTGATTCAGACCATTGATGAAATGACTGATAATTCATGCCCCAGAAAGAATTGATTTCTGCACGTTTTTTGAGACTAAATGGCTCTCGATCATACATGCACATATGGAGTGGAAAGAACCCCCATGACCTAAGACCCTGGCCATCCCTCATGGCCCAAAAAAATCATCAAACACCCCACCACAAACTTTTTTCAAGACAGTTTTTTTGATTATTTTTGTGCATATTTTAGATGAAAAACAGGCTTGGAGAAGTTTTTTCTTGTTTTTTTTGCTCACCCGCCATCCTACCTACTGAATAGAAAGTTCAAGGACCCCCCTGGAAAATACTTGCCCTGCATGTCTGGTAAAGTGACCACATATCTATTGAATTCCCAATAGTTGAAAACCCCTTCCCAATTAAGACCAAGGAAATACCTTTGTTGTTCAGCGACCATAAGTTGGGAATATTTTGTTGGAGTTATTTTGTTAGAGAAATTTTGTGTTGGAGGCGTTTTGCATGGGAAAATTTTGTTTGGTGATTCTTTGCTGGGGACATTCTGTACATAGACATTTTGTTTAGGGGTCATATGTTGGGGATATCTTGTTATAGATGTATTGTAGATATTTTGTCACAACACCCAAATTTGCACCAAAAGTTTTTTCAACAATATCAAAAATGTAAGGGATAATGATATCCTGAGCAAACCTTATGAGCATACATGCACAGCATGGAAATTCTGCAGGGGGACAGCCAGGACAGGGGTGGAATACAAAAAAATTCTTTATAACAAAACAAAAGATTTTAGAAAGGTTTTCTACCATCCAAGCAGCGTATTCTTCAACCTATTATAGTCAGATATGTGAAATTATTTGCTTAGGCGGCACTTTTTAAAGTTTTATTGTTACTTTATATGAATCAATTATGCTTTGTTTAAATAAATTGTTGAACTACAAAATTCCCATTTTCATAACAACTTTCTCATTTTTCCTGCTCATTTTCCTTTGTCATATTCTCAATCATTTCTGAGGAAGTCAAATCTGCTGGGGGTCAGCAAGAATGTCCTGGGGGTCACTCAAAGTCTGCTGGGGGTCAAAACCCCCAAACCCCCTGTGTATATGTATTCTCATGGGAAATACTCAAGGGGTCCACCTGCAACACATATAAGTTTTACTTAGATTTTTACTATTTTGAGTATTTGAGGGATTGAGTGCATTTTCAAACAAAAAATTTCATAATTTGATTCGAAAGTGGCTCTTGCTTGTTTCAATGTGGCACACTCAATGGTTCTCTAATTTTGACAAAACTTTGTGGGTATGTGGCTGTAGTGTTTATGGTGTTCAGCTATAACATAGGATAGTTTTATCATAGTTTTATTGGTCTTTGTGGGATACAAAGATGTGTGAATTAGGGTTCAATGTAGTGTAAAGCATTATGTTAATGCTACATATCACTATATGTGCCATGCATACACTGTTTCATACACTGACAAAATATAATTCATCAACTTTGGACACCTGATTACTTATAGGCCTTCAATGATTGTGACCTTAATTTCAAAAATTGCAAAAACTTTCAACATTTGAAGCGATGTTTTAATGCGAATTTTGATTTTTAGATTGAACAATTATTGGCAAGTTGTTCAGCGTAAAAAGCTGTACAATATATGTTTTTTGAGCTATGATTAATTTTTCACTTATCACATTTAACCAGGGTTGAATCTTACAGAAATTGTGTGTTAGTATATTAAGTAGTAAATCATCCATTACCTTGAAATACGATAGTGTATGATTATTGGGAAAATTGAGGGCTGATGAACCTGAGTTAACCCTGGGCTGCTAAAACTCAAAATGGGCCTATTTTTTCTGTTTTTTAATGTGTAAAGTATATACAATGTGTATGTATAGGCATTCAGGGTGAAACAGGGGGTGTAGAAAGTATGCCTGAAGCTTCAATGTGTAAAATTTGACTTCCATATAGAAAGTAGGCCTGAAGCTTCAATGTTTAAAATTCAACTTACATGTAGAAAGTACACAGAAACTTTCATGGGTAAGATTCGACCTCAAGGTTCCTCCACTAACTCACACACTAAAATTGATGATATAATGTCTTCCAAAAAATTTTCAAAAATAACTGAAGGTCATATCAAAACTATTTAATGATTTTGCTGATCTTTTTACAAAATTTCCACACAAACTTTGTCTGAGACACATTTTTTTAGGTACAAAACATGTGGAAGGTCGTGTCTCAACACAGTAACAATTTTTTTCCCAAAAATAATACTTAGGCAAAGGGCATCATTGAAAAACATGTTCCGAATATGTAAAAATTGTGTCCCAAACAAAAATTTTTTGTTAAAAATCGAGTAAGACAGTTAGATAATTAGATTATGAGAGTTACACTAAAAATTAAGGTTTTACAGTAGGATCTAATGATCTAATAGTTTTTCTCCTAAAAATTGTACACAAATTTTGTAAAACCATTATATTTTACTGAAAAATGTGAATTTGTTTGAGAAATCAGTACTATAGCCTTTGACGGTTGTCTGTTGAATGGGGAAATTTGTCTCCCCAAGAAATGAAGAATGTGTCTCAAAAACAATGGTTAAGCATAGGGAATCCTCAAAAAATAAGTCCTGAATATGTAAAAATAGGTTCCCAAACAAAAATTGTGTGAAAACGCATGTAAAATCATTAGATCATTAGATCCTATGACCCTTGGACGTTTTTATAGTTTTCCGATAGACTATGGTCAATAGCTGATGCACCAAAAATTGTCGATTTTTTTCAATTTCACGATTTTTCCTGTAAAATCTTATGGTTCACAAAATTTTTGTGAGTAAAATCGTTGGATCGTTAGATCCTATGCTTGGACTTTTAGAATCTAATGGTTTTGCTGATTTTTGTCCAATTTCAGGGGATGAAAATGTTTAACCATTAGATCCTACTCATTGATGCTAATGTTTTTTTACTTGTTTTCACAAAATTCTTGCATTAGACTCATTTTTGCAAGAACAATGCAGTACAAATTGATGCTACAATGAAGAATAAAACTATCAAAATGAATTATTGTAGACCAGATAGTCAACAGCTGACATGCTGTCAGTATCAAATTATCAAATGGTATTGTATTGAAAATTTTTTAGAAATCATAACGAGCTAAATGACTTCCTCTTCCAGGGGAGGAAGTCTGTCAAAGATTGCATCCTCAAGCCCAATTCTGCCTGAATGGTCATACAGGCTGTGATCATAATAGTCAGAAATAGGTCTACTATGAACAACTATCATAGGTGGCGCGACAGCGTCAACCTATAATATACTTGGCCCCCAAATTTCATGTCCCCCCCCCCTCTAGAGCCAAAACGGTAAGAGCTAGAACCTCCGGGTTTTTTGCATAATATCGGGCATAGGGGCAAACTATGGGGTGCCTTTTGTCATTTCGCCTCTATCTGCAAGTGGTGCTCGGTGGGGCCCCAAAAACAGGTAAAAAACGCACTTTTTAAGGCCCCCCAGTTCCACCATGCCCAGCAATCGGTGTGCCATTTCCAACCTCCATACTTCGGCCTAAGCATCTTGGGGGTGTAATCTCAAATGCGAATTTTTCTTTTTTTGAAATATGGCCTCAATTCAATTATATGGTTGTCCAAAGTCCCGGAAAACGCCAAATTCCCCAATTTTGTTATATAATACTTATGGGTTCAAAAAAATTAGTTTTTGCAGCATAATGCACTACTAATTTTTTAGGTGTTTCAAATAAACCTGTAGCCTTATTGGGATTTTTGGGCTGCAAGGGTTTTCGACCATTGGGAATTTGATGGACGCGGTCACTTTACACGAAAAATTATCCCGGGTGTAAATAAGCGTATTTCCGTGATTTTTCAGTGGAGGGAGTTTTCGTTTGCGGGGAATTCAATAGACGTCCTCACTTTACAGAAATAAATTATCCACGATGTAAACAAGCGTACTGCCGTAATTTTCTTGTGGAGGGGATTTTTGACAACGAGGAATTCAATGAATGTGATTACTTTACACCAAAAACTATCCCGTGTGTAAACAAACGTATTTTTGTGATTTATTGATGGAAGGGGTTTTCGACCACGGGGAATTTAATGAATGCGATCACTTTACACAAAAACTTATCCCGGTTGTAAACAAACGTATTTTCGTGATTTTCTGGTGGACGGGGTTTTCGATCACGGAGAATTTGATGAATGCGATCATCTTATAAAAAAAACTATCGCGGGTGTAAACAAGCGTATTTTCGTGATTTTTATGGAAGGGGTTTTCGACTACGGGGAATTCAATGGATGTGTCACTTTACACAAAAAAATTGTTCCGGATTTAACCAAGCCTGTTTTCGTGAGTTTTTTGAGGGAGGGGTTTTCGACCACCGGGAATTTAATGAAAGTGATCACTTTACACATCAATTCATATTGAGTGTAAACAAATGTATTTCTGCGATTTTTGAGGGAAGATGTTTCTGACCATGGGAAATTCAATGGACGGAGTCAGTTTACACGAAAAAAGTCATTTGCGTAAACAAAGGTATTTCTGCGATTTTTTGGGTTGAAGGATTCTAAACCATGAGGAATTCAATAGATATGGTCACCTTTCAGTATCTTTACACCGTTTTTTAAGTACTATGCGGTTTACACATCCTTTACTTTTGCCGGAAGTGAGAATTCGTTGCTTGAAGTTTTTTTTAATTTTTTTTTGAAGTGCAGATGACCAAATTTAAGACTTCAATGTGCTTCTATGAAAGTTTTTGTGCATAGTTGAGGCCCACTAAAAAGAGGTGAACTAGTTTATTAGAAAATGCCCCGATCGGGCAGAAAAAAAGGAGAATATACTTGCTTCGACAGTTGCCATGGTAGAAAAAGAAGTGGACTAGATTTTTGAGAGCTTGGGTCAAAGTTGGAAAAAATTCACTTCCTTTATATTGGATTTTCATTCTTTCTCAAAAAAATTGTCTATGTCTGTGAAAAAGTATATTCTGCAGCTGAGTGCATCAACACACTTTCCAACCAAGCATGTGCATCTCTGAAATTTTTAGGAGAGTACAGGCGTGGATCTTGGTGCTTTAGCATTTTGTGAGACAAAAAATTCAAAAAAAATTGACCAAAAAATTTTTTGCATAAATTTTCCAGTTTCAAAACCCTTGTGGAAATTTGTACCCTCGTGTCTCCTCTCACACATGTTTGCTTCCAATGGTGTTAATCATTTCACTGAATTTGGTGTCAACAAAAAGAATCAAGTGACATTTTCGCATAATTTTCTTGTCTCTAAAGCAAATAAATATGAAAATTTCTGTGATTCCCAAACTCGAACTTAAACCTCAGTTTTAGTTAATCCTGAAGTGAGTATGATTTGTGCATTGAAAGAAAATAATTTGGACATTGTGAATAGCTTAAACTCAGGATCATCAATTTAATCCCGATGTTCAGATTATCCTCATGTTGGGTTAGTGCAATGAACCTCACGTTCCTCTATCATTCTGAAAATGACTATAATATGCCTCCCTCACTATTTTTCAGCTAGTGTGAAAGGCAGGAGTTTTGAATTGGTCTTAAGTTAGAATGCTATCGGTTTACCATTTCTTTACACTTGAAGTCAGGTGCATATAATTTTCATATAGAAAAATTTTACTGTAGTTGATGCCAGTTGAAGGACAAAATGCAGGATACTGCAGAATATACTTTTCCACAGACATAGACAATTTTTTTGAGAAAGAATGAAAATCCAATATAAAGGAAGTGAATTTTTTCCAACTTTGACCCAAGCTCTCAAAAATCTAGTCCACTTCTTTTTCTACCATGGCAACTGTCGAAGCAAGTATATTCTCCTTTTTTTCTGCCCGATCGGGGCATTTTCTAATAAACTAGTTATGTTATCATTTGACTTTATATGTAACATGTTGAACTCTTCATTAAAAAAACCATCACATGTTATGCAAATTTTCATACTGCTTTTCATTATGTGTATCAAAATTTTGTAGAATGTTAGCACAGAAGCAAGCCAAAATACTATTCAAATAAATTTGTGAGAAATTATTGTAGATTAGCTATATGGTATAAAACTTTCAAACTGTAGCTAGAAAAATCACGTTTTTAAACAATGCACATCTTTTACAGTTTTTACTAAAATTTTAGCAAAATTATCAGACAGTTTTAAAATTTCCTATTAGTTCTAACATTTTAAGGTAGCACAATCTCCTCACCAGCTGGGGAGATGTTTGTGCCTCATCCCATACACACATGTACTAGAATTGTCAATACTAGTCAATAATAGTTGAAAATTCTCTGGCATCTGTACATAGTTCATACTGTTGGTAGCTAACTACTACATTTGATGGCACAAACTTTACCAAATGCCCACTATGCCGCACATTATTCTCAAATTTTGGAACCTTATGATTCTACAAATTTACACTTTTTCAATCTTATGTGTAAACAGTAAACTTGTAGCTATTTTGCACATCTAAACTAATTATTCGTAAATTTTCCACATTTTTTATAGTTTCTGAAAAAAATTTGTAGTTTATACTGTAAAATCATAACATTCCAAATAGAAAGAATTCACATTCAAAAATTTTTACAACTGTGTTGAACACATATGAAGCAGTTCAAAACTGCAGTTTATGTTGTGAAAGAAGCTTTTTTTGCAATGAAAGACAATTATTCTAGAATGTTTCAAATCACATAACAAGATACATGATACAGCTATCAAAGCTTATTGTCTCCAGTAACAAGTGGCTAGACATATATTACAGGAATGTTCCTTCTGACTTTTTGCTCTTGAGCTAGCAAGCTGGAAAATTTTATATTTCCATATTAGTTTTTATTTCATATGGAAGAGGTACGATCATCATCTATTTCGACATTTATGTTGAGCAATAAAAAAGTTTTACGTATCAATACTCTGTGGGATAATTATATCATTGTCGTTTTTGTACCCATAAATAAATTAGGTCCTAAATTCAAGTTGATGTTGTCTCAGTACAACATTTTGTGTCACAAACTTCGATGATCAGAAAAACATTTGCTCATGATGGAAAGTACAATATTGGTCTAGGAAAGATACATCAATGAATTCAAATTTTTTGGCACCCAAACATTTGATAATTACTTGCAAATGTATTTCTGCGACTTTTGGGGGAAGAGATTTTTGACCATGGGGAATTCAATGGACACAGTCACTTCATGTTCCGTGTATAAACAAAGGTATTTCTGCACTTTTTTGGGTTGATGGGTATCTGATCATGAGGAATTCAATGGAAATGATTGATTTACACAATGTTTACAACGTGTTTCAAGTTCTATGCAGTTTACACGTCTTTTACTTTTACCGAAAGTGAGTACTCATAGCGTTAAGAAAGTTCTTTATTGTTTCTTAGATGTGAAGATGACCAAATTTACAACTTCAACAAGCTTCTATGATGGTTTTCATGCATGACTGAGACCCACTAAAAAGAGGTGGACTAGTTTATTAGAAAATGCCCCCATGGGGTAGAACAAAGAGAATATACTTGCTTGGATAGTTGCCAAGCTAGAAAAAGAAGTGAACTAGATTTTCGAGAACCTGGGTTAAAGTTGGAAAAAATTCAACTTCGTTATATTGGATTTTCATTCTTTCTCATAAAAAATTTTCCATGACTGTGAAACAGTATATTCTGCAGCTGATTTCATCAAAACCCTTTCCAACCAAACATGTGCATCTCCGAAATTTTGAGGAGGGTACAGGGGTGGACCTTGGTTTTTAGGCGGTTTTTGAGACAAAAAATTCAAAAAAAGTTGACCAAAAAAGTTTTTTTTTCATAAATTTTCCAGTTTCAAAACCGTTGGGGTAGTTTGTACCCCTCGTGTCCTCCCTCACACATGTGTGCTTCTAACTGCGTGGAACTTTTTTGCTAAATTGTCTCAATAAAACAGGAATCAACTCTGTGAAAGTGACACATGAAATCCCACTCAGTTTTTTTAGAGAAGGAAATTTTAGAAACACAAAGTCTTCTTAGACCTAAATCAATTGTGCAAGATATATTTAATTCACTCCTTTTATATAACATATTGTATATAATTCACTTCTACTGATTACAAGCTATAAACAAATTTATTTTCCTCTATTCAAATATTCAACAAAATAGCATCATTCACAGATTTTTGGTTTAAACTGAAATTCGCAGAAAGAGCGCTTTTTGCCGGATTGCAGACAGGCGGGAAGCAATTTCACCCATCCCTGTCGCTCCCGTCCTGCTTTCAAAAAGGTCGTATCCTTGCCGTGGGAGTGCCAGTAGAGTTGGGGAGAACCGGGCACGGGATTAGGTGCACACTCCTAATACAGGCACGGCTGAACCAGCAGCATTTTTGTATGCCTTACCCTGTTCCCTCATTTGCAGATCGGTGTCCAATAACTGTAACCAAGGCCCACTTGCGCCAAAGGGGTCAAACTTCGAGCTCAAGATAATCTCGAGCAGAAGGACGACTCGGTTTGATCTCAGGTTTGGTATAATTTGAACGTCATCAGGACAATAACGAACTTAATGTCGAAAGTATCCCCAGCTCGAGCTATCGGGTTGCACTAACATTTTCGCATAATTTTCTTATCTCTAAAGCAAGTAAATATAAACATTTTTGCGATTCCCAAACTCGAACTTAAACCTCAGTATTAGTTAATCCAGAAGTGAGTATTGTTTGTGCACTGGAAGAAAATAATTTGGACATTGCGATTAGCTCAAACTCAGAATCATCAATTTAATTCCCATGTTGAGACCCTCATGTTAGGTTAGTGCAACCAACCTTAGGTTTCTTTATAGTTCTGAAAATGACTATAATATGCCTCCCTCACCATTTTTTCAGCTAGTGTGAGGGGCCGATGTTTTGAATCGGTCGGGTGTAGAATGCTATTGGTTTAACATTTCTTTACATTTGAAGTCACGTGCATATAATTTTCATATAGAAAAACGTAACTGTAGTTGATGCCAGGGAAAGGACAAAATGCACGATACTGCAGAATATACTTTTTCACAGACATGGAAAATTTTTTTTGAGAAAGAATTAAAATGCAATATAACGAAAGTGAATTTTTTTCAACTCCAAGCCAAGTTCTCAAAAGTCTAGTCCACTTCTCTGTTTAGCTTGGCAACTATGCAAGCAAGTATATTCTCCTTTTTAAATGCCCCATCGGGGCATTTTCTAATAACGTAGTACTATCTATACCCCCTGTATAGCCCCACACAGCTACGGCTGTAAACGTTGATGTATATGTTTTGTACAGGAGTGCAGTGTATTTTTGTGTATGAGTTAAGCTGCAGCTCAGTCGCAGCTAATGTTATACCATTGATGGAACAATCTGCCGTCTTTTCAGGTGAGGTTATACATTTTGACCGAGAAGGAAAGAGGGTATGGCTCACCACAACAACGATCACTACGATTCCCACAACAACGGTCACTACGATTCCCACAACAACCAAAAGACCAATTCCGCCGATGGCACGCGCTTTCGTCGTTTGTGTAAAATTCAAAGGGATGGAAGGAAAAATTTTGCACAATTCAGATCGCAAAACGGCGTTCGTAGTAACTGGCTACACAGAGACGGTTTCACTATGTCGAAAAACTGTCGTATTTCGATCATTTTTGATCAACTCGCCCAATTTCTACCAATTACAAAACAAATGTTTGGTGGAATATGGTCAAGATTTCTATACTGTTGAAGTAATCTTGGGCAAAGAAGAGCCCAAAAATTTGGACGTCAAATTTTGGACTCCCATTCGGATAAAGTCGGGCGGCATTTTCGGCCGGGCTCATTTCAAAATTTCGAACAATGGACGCGATGAAATGGCGGCCGTCGATCGGTCGCACTGGAATGTAGATCGAGCTTTCTACAGACCACCTTATTGCGGGAGTAAGAATTCTTTGTTAGAATGCATAAGTGATAGGCAAGTACTGCTTCGACCTATTGTTCTACCGTAATCTTTGTTTATCTATACTGAAACCCGATATTCTAAAAGTGCGTTTATACTTCAACGTATTTCCATCACAGATCCGTGACAGATACCCAACTAGCCAATCACCATTCATCATCTAACCACGCCTCTTTTTAACGGATGTTTAGACCTTCCGTTTACTTGACGGATCACGTGACTTCTCCGTATAATCATTTGAAATGGATATTGTTATTGATTTTTAAGTATTTTTTTAAACTTTGTTTTCAGCCGCCATTCCACTCCTGTTCACTAAAACTAATTTAATTTTAATCAAATTTTAACTATCTGTTAAATTCGCCTCCTTCTTTTCTAATTAAATAATAAGGTGGGGTGCAATAAATTTTTCGTTCTTGTTTTAATTGATTTAATTCATTAATCAAGTTTAACATAATCAGCAGTTTTAATTTACGTATTTTACGTTTTAAATTATTTCTAACATCCATTTTTGATTAATCAATTTAATTTAATCGAAATTAAAAAAAGATTTTAAAAAAATTGAAAATTTAAAAATTTTGAAAATTTAAAAACTTAAATTTAATCTTTTAAATTCAAAATTTTATCCCAAATTTAAGTTTAAAAAAATTTAAATCAAATTTTAAAAAATTTTAATTAAAATTTTAAAAAATTCAAATTAAATTTAAAAATTAATTTGCATTTGAAAAAATTTTTAAAATTTCAAAATTTAATTTTAAATTTAAAAAATTAAAAAAAATTTTTCGATTGAAAAATTTAAAAAACTTGAAAATTTTAAAAATATTAAAAATTAATTTTAAAAATTTAAAAATTATAAACAAATTTGAAAGAAAAAAATAAATAGTTTAATCGAAATTTTAATCGCCAGAAATAATTTAAGGTGGCGATGAATAACATTAGTTTCGACATACTTATTCAATAAAATCATAATCTGAAAAAAAAACAAAAAATATATTTTAAGACACGATTTCTGAGAGATTCTACCTTTTTTTACATAGGCCTTGATAAGTTGAAAATTAATCATACCTCAAAATCAGATATTTTGGGTAGTTTCGTGCGCTGAGTTCCATGGTACCATTCGTTTTGCTTATAAACGAAAATTTGCGCCGCTACAGTATGCCAAAGTTTGAAAATTGATGATTTTTTTGCATTTTTCAGTGGTCTTACTATCCAAGCGATTTTTCATGATCGGGTTGATCTTATTTGATGAATAAATATTCATTTTACAGAGGAGAGAATAAGCTCTCTTCTGATGTAAGATTTACAGTAAACGATTGCATATTACACTTTTTAATAGAGTTTAAAGTGTCAAAAACGAGCCATCAAAATTGAAAAAATTTTGTTTATGGGCACTCCTGAGCACCTTCCCATTGGAAGCCGCAGAATTTTATTTTCTTATATTGTAGCTCATGCATTTTTACTGCTTTGGTTAAATTTTCATCAAAATTTTTGTACCGTTTTGGGAGCTGCACTGCTCTGAAGAAGGCATACTTATGAAAATTCCATAAAAATCATTGTATTTGTCGGATGGCCCTTGTCTACTTCTTGGGATATATTTATTACCTGTACTGCAGAATTATCAAACAACTAACAGACTATAGTTTGATGTATTAATTGTTTCACATGCAAACATTTTACACTCTGCAAGAAAGTTTTAACAGTCAAAAAGTAGAAGCAAAAATGAAGAAAAATCCTGATTGGAGGCACTCCAGAGCACTTTCACCTATCATGCCCCAGAATTTTATCTTTTTATCATACTGTTCACACATTTCTACAGTGGATGTGAAAGCAGCATAGCGATTGGAATACCCCTGAAGAGCTACATAGATCCAAAGAAAGCAAAATCCAGAAAATTGTTCAAAAATCAATAAATTGTTTTTGGAATTTTTGTGTTTTTATGGAGTAGGTTCATTATATCAATACTGGAACCGGAAAATACATTAAAAAGGCCACAACTTTTCAGACATGTTGTAGAAAAACAGTGATTTATGATTCTAACTGCATTTTCATCTACTTGATGAATTTTGTTTAATTCTGTTGAGTCACTGATCTAAAAGGATTATAGAAGCAGCCCTATGCCCAATCAATTTTCACCAAACTGATTCAAGTCACTTATCTAAAAAGATGATACAAGCACCTGAAAAGATGATACAAGCACAAACCTCACAAGGTCTATGTCATTCACCTGAAAAAGATTAATCATGATGCTCGCTGTGCGAATGGTTGCAGTAATTTTCAGATCAGAACTAAGCAGAATAAATTTTGTGTCTGTTGATCTAAACATATCAGAGTGAAGAGATAAAAAGACGTGTGCCAACCATAGATGTACGGCCATCATATAAGGAAATTGTCTTTTAATCTTACAGCAATCTGTACTGTACCAAAGATGTAGCATACCCTGAATGGAGCAACAGAAGTATAGGAACCCCAGCCTTAAAATCAACATGGTCTCTGCAAATTCAAAAAAACATGCGAAAAAAAGGCAAAAACGCTCCTGGGATCTCAAAAACTGTTGGGCCCAAAATCTAGATATTTTGTATGTGTAATTGGGGTCAAGTTTCATTGGTAAATTTATGAGTGCGGCTAATAATCTGACATTTTCAAAATTTTACAATAACATTAACATTATATGAGTGGAATAGTGTATATTCTCCTTTTGATGCCGATCAAGTGGCAACAGCTTGGTTTTAAATGTCGTAAGGCAAAGTTTTGTTGCAATGACATCCTCATGTCATTGAAAATTCACTGATAAAATTTGGCCCCATGCACACCTACAAAATATCTACATTTTAGGCTCAACAGTTCTCAAAATTCAAGGGGATGTCATTGCCTATTTTTACAATTTTTTTTCAAATTTGCAGAAACTGTCTATTTTAAGGCCCAGATTTGTATACTTATATTGCTCATTTCAGGGTACCCTACAACATTGGTACAGTGCAGTTTATTGTAGGATCATAATTAATTTTTCTTAAATGATGGCACGCCCTATGTATTTGTATGATGCCAACATGCCACTAACAACCAATTGAAAGTCGTTAAAGTTGAGAAGTGGTCTCCTACAGTTCCTATTGCAGTAAATTGTAGATCAGAATTGAGCCGAATACATCCCTGAAGTTTGTCTGATGAAAAAATATCAATGAAAACATATGATAAAAATATATCCGGCTAAGTGTCAGTGTACAGCATTCTTTTTGAAATGATCGGAGCAGGGTTGGAGCCAAAATTTTGTTGAAAATCATGGAAGACTCTTTGAGTTTATTCAGTAAACTTCTCCTTCATGAAACGGGCTCCTTGATGATCACTCTTTCTTTTCTAACCATTTCAAAATTTTTGAAATTGATTTTATAATCTCTAGTAAGGTTCTGTTTGCTCAAACTGTGACCACTGCTTCGATCATTTCTAAATAAATAGAGTGTGTTAGTGGACCAGGTAACAGGAAACTATTGTCAGATCATGATCCGATCTTTCATGACATATCAACTTGACCAACTATTTTTTACTTCATATTAAGATAGATGTCAGCAAATACAGCTAATAATACCCTAAAGGTAAAGAAAACAAAAATTTGTTACATCAAATTCATTTGTGTCGATTCTTGTATGTATCTATGACTGACTAAAAAGAAATTACCAAGCGCAATAAGAAAATATTTTAGTTTTCAGTAAACAATTTGCTGCTTATGTTAGCTGTGCAATGCTATTGGTAATTACAGTATTTCCATATTCAAATTTTTGTAGATAACACAAAGTACTCATTTCTTTTCGAATAAGCCTTCTAACAAAAATTTTTCCAAGATTTGCTGTATGAGTAGAAAAAAAATCGTCAATGGTGATTTAGATTAGTGATTTGTTCCTGAGATTAGTCATGTCCCTAAATGTATATGACAAACGTGAAATGACATGCAAATACAGGTATCAACCTGCTATTCACACAGCGGGCTCTATGATTTTTCTTTTTCAGGTGAATGACATAGACTTTGTGAGGCTTGATTAGGCGGGGGGCTTGTATCATCCTTTTGGATCAGTGACTTGAATCAGCTTGGTGAAAATTGATTGGGGACTGGGTGCTTGTATCATCGTTTTAGATCAGTGACTCAACGGAATTGAACAAAATTTATCAAGTAGACAAAAAAATTAAAATCATAAATCACTGTTTTTCTACAACATGTCTGAAACGTTGTGGTCTTTTTGATGTTTTTTTCTGGTTCCAGTATTGATATAATGAACCTACTCCATAAAAACACAAAAATGCAAAAAAAAATTGATTTTTGAGCGATTTTCAGGATTTTGCTTTCTTTGGATCTATGTAGCTCTTCAGGGGTATTCGAATCGCTATGCTGCTTTCACATCTACTGTAGAAATGTGTGAACAGTAGAATAAAAAGATAAAATTCTGGGGCATGGTTGGTGAAGGTGCTCGGGAGTGCCTCCAATCAGGATTTTTCTTCATTTTCGCTTCTACTTTTTGACTGTTCAAACTTTCTTGCAGAGTGTAAAATATTTGCTTGTGAAACAATTAATACATCAAACTATAGTCTGTTAGTTGTTTGGTAATTCTACAGTACAGGTAATAAATATATCCCAAGGGGTAGACAAGGGTCACTCGGCAAATACAATGATTTTTATGGAATTTTCATAAGTATGCCTTCTTCAGAGCAGTGCAGCTCCCAAAACGGTACAAAAATTTTGATGAAAATTTAACCAAAGCAGTAAAAATGCATGAGCTAAAATATAAGAAAATAAAATTCTGCGGCTTCCAATGGGAAGGTGCTCGGGAGTGCCCATAAACAAAATTTTTTCAATTTTGACGGCTCGTTTTTGACACTTTAAACTCTATTAAAAAGTGTAATATGCAATCGTTTACTGTAAATCTTACATCAGAGGAGAGCTTATTCTCTCCTCTGTAAAATGAATATTTATTCATCAAATAAGATTAATCCGATCACGAATTATCGCTTGGATAGTAAGACCACTGAAAAATGCAAAAAACTCATCAATTTTCAAACTTTGGCATACTGTAGCGGCGCGAATTTTCGTTTACAAGCAAAACGAATGGTACCATGGAACTCAGCGCACGAAACTACCCAAAATATCTGATTTTGAGGTATGATTAATTTTCAACTTATCATAGGGAAAGTAGAACTTCTCAGAAACCGTGTCTTAATACAGCCTTTCACACAATAACTCCCGACCACCACTCCTAAATTTAATTTTCCTATTGAATTTCACTAAACAGGCTACATTTACAACATATCGTGGTATTTAAAACGAGTTTCAATCATATTTGGGGCAGATATCAGTTTAAAAACAGAACAAAACCGACTAGGTAAACTGTCCATCATGGACGACCATTCCTAGCTGAGTTTTCCTAGTGAATTTCACTAAACAGACATTTAAACAACACATTGAGGCTTTTAGAACAATTTTAAATTGAATTTGGGGCAGATATCAGTTCAAAAACGGAAGAAAACTGACTAGGTACTGTCCGTCACGGACGAAATATGACGGATGTTTAGAAAATTTTCTAAATATCCGGGATATACTTTCCGTCACAAAACCGTGACGGATCCGGGAAAATTTTTGCGTTTTTACTTTGACGGAATCACGTGACTATTTTGATTGGTTACGGAGATCCGTGACGTGTATAAAGGCGCCTTAAGAAAAGTGGCATCCTAACTGTAGTTCAGAAAGTAGTTCGAATAAGCTTCTTTTTCCCATATGATGACCATTGCCCGATTAGTTGCAGATAAAAGTGGTCAACAATGCCAACATTATTTCCGATAAATAATTGTGCGCAGCAACTAACTTAATTTCAATGCAGGGCAGTTTCGACCCAAGGTCGTTTCAGCGCAAAGTTATTTTTAGACCAGGATTGGAACAGGGCGACTTTTTCTTGAGCGCCGTACACAATGCAAAATGTATTCTTTTGCAGAAGTCAACATTCAACGTTAGCAATTAAAGTCATTACCCAATCCTAGCCTGGTGATTGTAATTGTGAGTGTTGAGCTTTCGTGTACAATATGCAATTTTTTGGTGGCGCACGGGTAAGCCACAGTTCTTGCTTAGAAATCAGTCAAAATTGATCATTATGTCTAAAAGTTTAGTTTTTAAAAGTTTCTGAGTGTGTTATTTCAGTTCCAACACGGTAAAAGGATTTTTTCCCACTAGTTTTCAACATTTTTACACTAAATTTCGAAGTTTTTCATAACAAAACACTAAAAACCTCAAAAATGAGAATTATGCTGGGGGTCAGCCATGTTTCTTCCCGAGTTCAAGAACCTCTGAACTCCCAAGAATATATATGATCTTGAGTAGTAGTCATACATGCACAGCATATAAAATATACTTTGGATTAGCCAACGAAGGGAAAAAGATAAAACGTTTTTTCTTTTTGGTAACGAAAAGAAAGATCATTTCACACATCCAAGCAAATTGAAACTATACAGGGTGAGCCGAAAAAGGGCGACGGGTATTGACCTTCATAGCTTTGAAATGGGTTAAGCTTTTTTAATGCGGTTTTCCGTCGTCGATAGATAAAACATCTGGCATAAAAATTGCAAAGTTTCAGTCATATCGCCCCGATATTGACTGACTAGAGTAGAAAATATTAAACCTCGATTTTTTTGCAAATAAATTTTGAAAAATTGACAAAAATTGACAAAATCAACATGTCTTACAACAGAAAAGTACAATAGATCCAATCATGAGGAGTATAGAACAGCTCTAAACTACAAGAGAGTCATTTTAGTGTGTCCCACTTTCTGTTTCACCAATAGTTTTAATGGTTTTTCGATCTGGTCAATGACAGAATTGATTTTGTTTTGATTTTGCTTTTTTTCCAATTTCAAAACAGAAGGTCTTGATTTTGGCCATATTTCGCCCCATATTGAAACAAGAAATTAATTACGTGTGTAACCTACAAATCTGGGTGATTTTTAAAGTATTATTGTGTGTAAAAAACTTTTCTCACAATAGGACAACTTTTACTTTGATTTCAAAATTTTTACGTTTTGAAAAATTACCACTTTTACTAAGTTTCTGTTTGTACAGCAACCATAAATGCTAGGAGCATAAAATTTTGTCTTTAAGGCAAAGATAAACAGGGCATTCTATTCAGCAATTCACATTAAAAGTGCTTGATCCGTTCAAAAGTTATGGAAGTCAGCACCGGTCGCCTTTTTTTGGCTCACCCTGTATATCTGTTTGATCAGCATTCTTTTAAGTAAATGTTATTTTTTGGAATTGAGTATGTTTTGTTTAACAAAATCGTTAAACCACAGTGTAATTTTCATTCTTAGGGTGACCTTCTCTTATTATTTCTTGCTCATTTTTGTTTGGCAACTATCCAAGCAAGTATATTCTTCTTTTTCTACGCCTTGGGGCATTTTCTAATAAGCTAGTAGAAAAATGCTTTGACCTGAACTTCTCTGGAATCATGAAGAAATGTAAAGAAAGCATTTTTTGAGCAGAAATATGGTTATTTTTCAAATTAGTTTATTTTTGATTTTTTTATTTTGCTCTGATCTAGTGTTTCTATGCTGTGCTGTCCTGCGCTCCTATATCTCTACGCACTTCTGTCCACGTTCTATTGTCCTGCGCTCTAATGTCTCGATACCCCTAGGGTCGATTTCACATGAAGTCAGCCTTAATCTACCGAGGTTCAATATCCACCAAACGGCAAATCCCATCCTTACGCGTTAGTGTAACAGCAGCGCATATTGCGCGAAAGTGAACAAAAATATCAGTTTGACGTGAGAGCGTAGAACTTTTTTAGAATTGAGAAAATTTAGATCATTTTTGTCATACGATCCGTTTCAAATGTTTCTCCCCCTGCTTAATCACTATATTGCCTAAACTATGTGTAGTGATGCCACACTTGTGCGGAAATTTCTATGATGTTGTCCACTGCTAAATGAATTTCGTGCATAGTATTACTTTGGACGGCTGGACACGAAATTTTCTGCGATCTGTTTTTCTTGGAATGCTCAAAAAAGGAACAGGAAAGCAAGTTCTGTGTATCATTTTTTAAGGATTTTTTGTCAAACCACGTATCACATGGGACTGAGAAATTCTGAGCAAACCCAAGTAATCTACAACATTTTTTTCAGTTGAACATTCTACAGTAAAAGCTTTGCATGAAAGATTTTGATGATAGTATTTTTTTGATGATGGTGCCATTTTTATTCCCTATTTTATAAAAAAAGATCAAATTTTTCTATTCCAGTTATTGAACTGCCACCTCGAGATATTATGGACACTTTCGGACCAAGTGAAGGCAATACTGTTCCTAAAGGTATGCATGTTCAGGCATAATCTTTACACATCTTGGAATTTTCTACTACTCGCTTGCAGCTTTCGAATCTTTGAATTTTGACGTCGGAACTTTGACGTGCAATAGCGGAAAAACGAAAGTAGAAAGCCAGCGCGATCGACCCAAAGTCTACGGGTACGCGGAATTCTACGACTACTGTAACGAAGCCTATTCTTTCTGTGCTTTCTATATGCCAGAAAAAGCTTACGAAGCATTCGATGGATTTTGCCCAAAATTGTCCAGTAAGGAGAAAGCGAGTTTGCTCCTCGATGTCGGTAGCAGAACTGCAGCCGAGAAACGGCAACGTTATAACATACACTTAAGCTACAGCGAGTTCAGCTGCAGCTTAAGTCACTGACGAAACAGGGCCCTGTCCTTGTTCACCCGATCCAAAACAATAAATTTCACCGCATATCTACCGAATGAATGTGCGCGGACTGTATAGAATTCTGGTATGTGACTTGTATTACACTGGTTACAGATTACTGTAGCAGAACTCACGCATCGATACGTATGTTTACTGTATAGGCTGTTTGAAACCAGAAACTTATTCTATTGAAAATATGAGAGATCGATTTTAGAATGTGTGTTGTTTTAGAACCGTAGAATAGATAACGATGGGAAGTGTTAATGGGCTTTGAACTTTGTTCAATGTAACTGACATGATTAGATATTTGATAAATGGCGAGAGCGAACGGTTCTAAGGTGAATATCGGTTGAGATGATCGTTTCTATATCTCCCTTAAAACTAAAACGAGTGGACTGATTTGTTGTTTCTAATTTGTTGAGAACGGAAATCTGCAAAACATCAGAATATTTTAATATACGCGGATTAATAATGAAATATAACAAAGAGAGAATATTCGGAAGGGCAGAAAGTATAGGCGAACAGAGGGGCTTGGGGAAGAGAAGGGTAGTGGTCGATCAGGGAAATGCCGAAAACGGAAAGTACCAACTGAAAAAATTCAGCAATTTTGTTATATCGTGCAGCGTGTGGCAACGACGCTAGCACATTGTACGAAAAAGTGAGTTCGTTATTTTAGCTCAAAAATCTCAAGAACGGTTAGGAGTTGAGAACTAAAAAAATGACCATTAGATAATCCATGATATGGTTTGAACTATCAAAACCTACGTTTACATCTCAGGATATTCACTTTACACTACAGAAAAAAATCAAAAAGTGTGATCTCATTTTACACATCATCTAGCTGTTTCGATTCTGTGTCGATACCCCGACCATCCCTTTATCCCGACCATCCCTTTACCCCGACCATCCCGTTACCCCGAATAACCCGTTACCTCGAATAATGTTAAAAGTGAAATACAAAAAATCCCTTTATCCCGACCGTCCCTTTATCCCGACCGTCCCTTTATCCCGACCGTCGCTTTACCCCGACCGTACCGTTACCCCTACTCCCTTGATACTATTTTAACTAACAACTTCATTTGGAAGAGCCTCAACAGCGCTGCGCCCTTCGGGCGCAGCTGCTGTACCCTAAGCCTAAGCCAAAGGAAAATTTTAAAGGAAAAATAAATGTCTACTCACTAGTCACAGAAATCCATGCTCAAAATTAACAAACAACTCATATACAGTAATTAGGCTGAAGGCCATATTTATTTTTTTGATTTGTTCTGAATTATATGAAAAATAAATGAATCAGAAACGTTGTAGTACCTGTAATATCATTTTTCATAATCAATTCATTAATTTTTTTCTGCACTAAAGTATGTAAATCTGTAAGTTCCAAATTACAACGTAAATACAGACTTGCAAAAAACAACACTCGGGGTAACGGGATTATTATAAAAGAGGAGCCTTTCATGAAATTTTGCATTGGTCGGAATATCGGGAATTTAATGCATTAGTCGGGGTAACGGGATGGTCGGGATAAAGGGATGGTCGCGATAAAGGGACAGTCGGGATAACGGGATGGTCGGGGTAAGGGGACACAACGGCTGTTTCTGGGAGATGCCTTAGCGGTCATTCCATAGCTCTTCAAATGTACTTGAATAACTTTTTCTTGAACATTATAACTCGATATTTGCGTTGAACAGGGTGTCCCAAAATTTCGAGTGATTTCAAAAATATACTTCTTCCGCTTGTAGCCCTATCGATATTGGTTCCAAAAAAGTCTAATCTACCTTAAAATGTCGATCTCGATCAATTCTTTAATCTGGCAGGCACATGTTGAATGAAAACTGTAAACTATGTTATCGTCGTGGAGTCCTATGTCAGAAAATTCGGGAGTTTTACAGTAAGCTGTATGTCGGACGTTATATTTTAATTAATTTCGGACATTCTCTGTCAAATAAAACATCATATGAAAGAATAATGAAAGTTTATCAACCTCACGAATTTTCGTGGACTTAGCTTTAGTCGTTCGTGAGAGATCTAATTCGAAAGACAAAAAATGATAATTTTTCAGCGTCGAAATTCCAAAAAAGTTCCATAATTAACGACGATTGGTCAAAGGGAAAAATAATTATGCTCATTGGATTCCTTGTAAAAAGATACATGAAAATGTGAAGTTACATGGTTATTTTGTTGAAATTTACGTTAGCCAACATGTTTATTGACAAGTTTTGGCAATAATTTTTTTTTTTGAAAAATGTGTTTGTTCGTGGAATATGTTGCATAACTTAGCCAATATTGAACAAAAAAGTCTAAAACTTGTTTCATTGAATCTAGCGTGGAATTTTATATTTGTTGATTGGAAATATAATAATCAACCTCCTTTTTGTAGTCAGTTATTCGAATTTTAAGTTAAAGATGTTGTGGGCCGAGCTTTTGTAGTTCTCTTTCTGGTTTCTTTCGAATGCGAATATTTTACGAATAGAAGTGATAGTCAAAAATCTACTCCAGTAGGGCACTTGAAAATTGGATGGGCTTTCCATTGATGTATAGTACTCCTTTGAATCTACAATACTCAGTTGATAATCTGTAAAATAGGTCTAAGTTTTGAAAATTTTCGGACGGAAAATTGATTTTTTGACTTTCTTTCTAAGTTCTATAGTGCTGACCTGATCGGACTATGTAAGTGTCAGATATCAATGGAAAGCGCTTTTGAAACCCCATGTGATGATGCAACAGTTTTTGTTCTGCGATTTGTGCATAAAGAGAAATGCTATCACGATTCGCGACTTTGTTCATCAGTGTGCCACACACTTAATTTGTGGTGTTTGCCGTGACTGGTGGTGTAGTGGTATGGTTCAGAGCCAGAATAGAATTTTATCACCATTGAATCTATCAGTGCACGGAGTTTTTTCGAATTCCGAAACTGTTAAAATTGTCTAATAATTTCATAATCGACTTATTTCCACAGTTGGTGCTAATGTCGGAGAGATTTTTGTTTTGCATTATGCTTTTTCGTATAGAAATGTGTTTAAAAAACTGATTTATGTACCTCAAAGGCCATGGGCCTTATTTTAGGAATAAACTAGCGGTGACCTTCCTTTCTCGATGAAAAACTTTTTGGCTCCATGCGACTCAGCAAGGCATAGCTGCAAAACTGACAGTTTGCTCATGTACTGTATAATGAAAAGAAGATTATCGTAGGAAAGCTCCAATTTCAGTGTTTTTTCCAAAAATACCTAGGTATTTTGCATTCCTAATCTGAATACTCTGTTTAAGTGCTTAAACATTGGAGTATATGAGTGTTTTACCCACACAATATCTTGTTAGAAATTCTTGTAGGTAGGTCATCTGAATAGATACCTAGCGCCCAGGACCCAAAATACCTGGGTGCATAGTATGAAGCACGACTGAGGATCAAGAATTCCAGACATTCAGATTATCCTCAGATTGTTTTAGCGCAACTAAACCAGGGGCCGGTTTCATCAAAGCGACTTAAGCTCCAGCTGAGCTGCAGCTTAAGCTGCAGCTTAAGCTGCAGCTTAACTCTATATATTATACCATGGCCGTTAAGCTGCAGCTCAGCTGTAGCTCAACTCGTACACAAAACATATCGAGAAAGTTAAGCTACAGCTGAGCTGCACCTTAACGGCAATGCTATAACATATAGAGTTAAGCTACAGCTTAAGGTGTAGCTTAACATTCCCGGTATGTTTTGTGTAGGAGTTAAGCTGCAGCTGAGCTGCGCTTTAACTTTTCTTGTGGGAAAAATGTTTCCATGGCGCGTTGCCCGGATTTTATCTGAAAACTTTTTGTTCGATTATCGATTTTTTACGGTCATTAGTAGTGGTTTATGGACTAGAAAAAATTTCGCTATTTGTTGGAACTTTGCCAGTAGCTTGCTTAGGCAGTTTTGGAAGTTTGTTAAACTATAAATCGCAGAAGTTTCGGGTATGACAGGAGGTGGCAGTCCGCCGCTCGTTGCTGACGCCCACTACTTTTGATCATGCATCGCTTTTTCAGCCGAATCTTTCCAATCGGATCATTTTTAGCCGAGTCTTTGACATCACGCACTGCTTCAGGAAACACTGCATGTAATGAGGAAATAATTTCTTCCCTAGCACGCTTTTTCTGTTTTTCAGTCGCAGCATTTTTTGAACTAGCTTACAAAAGTGATCGATGTGATAAACATAATTTGCTCAATAACTTGGTTTGTGGATCAGTCCACTTACAAGCTCACTTTTTTCTGGATCGGAAGACATCACATTAGGATGAAAAATATTGCAGACCGAGAAAATCACCACAACACAGGTGACCAAAAGACGAACCAACTAATGAATTGCCAAAGAGCTCATCTACGAGTTACCAGTATCGGCGAAGATCCAACAATAGGCGATTTTTTCTAGTAGATTGAAAAAATCGATAATCGAACTAAAAGTTTTCGGGTAAAATCCGCGCAATGCGCCATGGAAACATTTATTTATACGAAAAGCTAAGGTGCAGCTCAGCTGCAGCTTAACTCGTACACAAAACATATCGAGAAAGTTAAGCTGCAGCTTAAGCTGTAGCTTAACTCTATATATTATAGCATTGGCGTTGAGGTGCAGCTCAGCTGTAGCTTAACTTTCTCAACATGTTTTTTGTACGAGTTAAGCTTCAGCTGAGCTGCAGCTTAACGGCAATGGTATAACATGTAGAGTTAAGCTGCAGCGTGAGCTGCAGCTCAGTTGGAGCTTAAGTCGCTTTGATGAAACCGTTTTTTTGTAGTGCCTAATGACGCAGTTTCAATCACAGGTATAAGTTGATAAAACAAAATTACTCTAGTCTGTTTTTTATAATATGCGTCCAAATAGAAAAGTGACACAAATCAGTAACATGGTCAAAATCGTTTACGTCTCTTACTGTAAAATTTTTCACTCGAAAAATTGTAAAAGGCTAGGTTAGTATGCTCACAAATTTCCAGTCCTATATGATGTATTGTTTATCAATAAATCGTGAAAATCTGAAATACTCTTGCTCCTCTTTTCATTACCTAGAAGCGTTGCGAGAAAAGCATTACACAGTATTGAAAATTATGAGATATGCGTATGATTTTAAAAACCTTGGGACGATCGCTTCATGACCAGACATGTGGTCGACCATCAAATTACATGGAATATTTTCAGTTTGACAGGCTCATGTAGCCCATCTTTCCACGACGCTAGATTTTTCCGGTATTTGTTATTCTACTTTCATTTTAGAATTCGTCGGTACGACCGTTGTATTCAAACACAAAGATCGCGACTACCATTGTGTTCTGCGCCAATTCAGCAACGTTTTCTACCAGACTCAATTGCATGATTACGAATACAAATCATATATGCATTTCAACGAACGTTTCCAAGAGGACGCAATTTATCGCAATATCGAATGCCCATTGGATTAGTGACCCTTTTCCTCCAATCATTTTGTACTGACTCATTTCGATTGCATTTTTAAGGTTTCTGTAGTTTGAATAAATGTCGCGCTTTATCTTAAAAGATACCTTAAAAGCATGGTGCTATAGTCCATTTTCTCTGAAATGACGTATGTAGCGACAGAAAAAAAGTAGGCTCGATTCAATGTCCACGGATCGGAAAAATTTATAGTTTGAAAAATTGGAAAGCCAAAATAAGAGAGCGATTGATTACAGTAATAAGTCTATTATCTTGTTGCCGCATATGAGACGTTTTTGCAGCCCAGATTTAGTAACGACTTTTCTTGCGTATGTCTCACGATGATGAGATTATTAGAATGTAATGATTGATAACATCAAATGCATAATGAAAAAAAACAAAAAGAAAGACTACCAATTCGAATAACGATAGAATATAAAATATTATTTAAAAAGGTGGTTAAAGAGTATTGCATTGGAATAGGATGACGAACAATAATACAAAAGTGAATTGGTAGAACTTATAGCTGACGCTCCACATGTACACCTTTTACTAGTTAAAACTCTCAGTTTCTTTTCCCCTTTTCATTTCAAGTTATCCTCTCGGCAAAGAAGAAATTCGTTGCCACTTGTAAAAAATCGTTACCTTGGAGTGTAAGCGTAGCATTTTTTCAAGATGCATCGAGAAAATTCTAGATTTCAAAATATTTTTTGGCGTTCAAACTTTTCTCAAAAACTCATTGAAAACTGTCAAGGATTTCGAAATAGATGTCTTTTGAGAAAAAAGTAAATTTTATCGAGGGAATCAAGATGATGTCGGATTACTGTATACGCGAGGTGTATAACAAGAATGCAGAAATCAAAAGTGACTTTAAAGACCCTGTCCAACATACCTGTAATTGGCGGGGTTTGGGGGGGACCCCGCCAACTTGGCCAACCATACACCCAACCACCCCAGTCTTGAAAAAATTAGAAAAAATTGACAAGAAAGTAAGTGCCTTTTTTGGCCTTTTTTGGGGAAAATTTCGACTTTTTTCAACCCCCTCCCCGCAAATTTCGGATTTAATCCACCCCCCCCAACTGGTCGGACCTTTTACAGGTATGCTGTCCAACTTCACCAGACAGTACCACGCGGCACTGCTTTTTTTATGCGTACTATCTGCATATGTACTTCGATCATATTTTTCACATGAATTGTGAATTATGACACTTCTTCTCAGCAAGCTTGTTGATCATACATGCGCGGCATTGAGATCCTGTGAGGTACAGTACAGGGGGTGCAACAGAAGAAATTTGATTCATTCTTGATAACGAAAAGAAAAGTCTTGTAACACCTAAGCAGGGTATATTCTTCGCCCTATATTAGTCAAATGTGTGAAACTAGTTTATTGGAAAGTGCCCCCATGGAACAGAAAAAATAAGAATATACTTGCTTGGATAGTTGCCAAGATAGAAAAAGGGGTGGGCTAGATTTTTGGAAACAACTGTATGAGAGCTTCAAAAATCCAATTTTGTAATATTGAAATTTCATTATTTCTCATTAAAAAATTTTCCACGTCTGTGAAAAAGTATATTCAGCAGCTCCACGATTTTTATCTTTGTGTTATGCATTTTATGCCCTAGGGTAAAATTTTTCTGAATGAATGTTATATGCAATGATGCTGATGGCTGACCTCTCTCAATTGTAAAGAAATGGTATCAACAGCATTCCAACTCCTGGCTGTTTCGAAACTGTGTCTCTAACTTCTGCTGCAAAGTGAGAGATGCGCATATTATAGTCATTCTGTTTTTTACAACCTAGGGTTGTGATTAAAAGGGTCAGCAATATAAAAAAACATGGGGTTGGTTGTTGATCTACAGTTTCAGTGGCAATGTCGAGATTAGTTTCTTGCAGTTGAACTAACAATCCTCACTTCAAGATTAACTAATATTGAGGTTCAAGCTTGAGTTCTGATGTATTTATTAGACATAAAAACTTATGAGAAAATGTTAGTGCAACCCTACAGCTCCACCTGCAGATATCCCGACATTGAGCACGCTCAGGATAACTCTGACGATGTTGATTGCACAAAGCTTGAAATCATTGCCATGTTGGTGGAACGACGGACACCAGGGCAGGTGGTCGCCTTTTTCGAAACACTATCTTGAGCTTAAGCCTAGATCCTTTAGTGCAACTGGGACCTGACTACGGTCATTGGGCATCTGCAAACGGGACAGCAGGCTGAAGCATACAAGAATGCCTTTAAAAAGCTTCTGATTCAACCACGCCAATATTAGGGTGTGCATGTTGTAGTGTGTTTTCCGCCGATTTTTCATAGTTTTGTCAAAATACGCCACAGGCCCGCAGGTGGCAAGTGGAGAGAGCAACGCGGACCACCAATGGCCATCTTACTGTAGCGCACGCCGGTACGCGTGCGCTGGTCTCTCTCTTCACTTTCGTTAACGTATATTTTACGTGTGTTTTATTTTTCTCTACTAGTTGTGTGCCCCGCCGGCCACCACTAGTATATATTAGCCGCCTCCCACCACGCCTTTTTTTCGTCTTTGCTCGCCCGTGCGTGGGAGTTGATTTACCATTGTTTTTTTTTATTCTTCGCCTCGCCCGTCGCGCTTTGTCACGTAAGTTTTCGTACGTCTGTTGTATAGTAATAAATAGGTAGGAAAGCCCTTTCATTTTTAGTTAGTAAGAAAGAAGGGAGACAATTAAAGAAACTAGGTTTTCTTTAATTGTTGGGATAATTATTGTCGGGGTTTAAGTACTAGTAATTAGGTATTCGGGTAAACGTGGGCATGGGACGCACGTACATTAAGGACGCAACCTCGGAATCCCAATCCTGCTCACGCCGCATCATCTCCGCCCCGACCAAAACAAAATATAACACTGGTGACTGCTTGGATTGTACGTTGCCGCTCCCCGCTGTTGCGTTGCATCCGAAGAATTTAAAGAATTCAAAATTCGACCCCGCCGTAGCTGCGCCAAAGGGTACAAACGAGGTTATTATACCTTGCGAAAAAAGATGCCAACGGTAAGCCACACACCGCCGGACTTCACTCGATTTCCGTCGCGCTCCAGTTCTCCGAACGCCGCCACAGCCGCACGCCGCGCCTTAAGTTTTGACCAGATGATGTTGCCGCGACCGTCAAATATTACGCAATCGACAGCGGTACCCACGGTAAGCCTCCCGCCCCATAATCCGCCCTTGTCTAATTTCAGCACTCCCGCGCTGGACGGGACGGCACAGCCGCAAGCACCGCTCATTCCCGCAACTGCGGCGACGAATATTTCCCAAACTCCGCGGCTTGTAAACCAAAACCTTCATGCCGCCGCCGAAAATCGCCCCAATGCGCCGCCCGCATCGCAAATGCCGCCACCGCCCGCGCCGGCTCGAAGTAATGATGACCAAATTGTCGCCAGAACCGACTCTTCCAAATCCTTTGTCAATATTGAACCACCGCGAGCCCCAGCCGCCACCCGTGCTTCAGTAAACGATCACCGCAGCAGTCTCCCCATCGCAAACGCCAACGAAGTCCAAAATTTTCGAATTGAAGCACGCGACGGGCTGGAACAACTCAACACCGCCGCCGCGCGTATAACCAACAATGTCCCCACGGTACAAACCATCGATCAAATTATCGGCGCCGTCTCCGATCAATTCCAAGCCCAGCAATTACGCGTTCAATGCGAAATTCAAGAACAAACAAAAGCCACTAACGCGCGTTTCGCCGCACTCGCCGAGCAAATGCAACAATTGATTTCCACAACCGCCGCCGCGACGCACGCACGTAATCCGCCTACACCAAGACCGCCGCCGGTGTCCTCACGGTTTCACGGCGAGGAAACAAGAGATATTTATATCCCTAACGAAACTCTCTGTGAAACTGAACCGGCTCCAGTCTTTGGCAGGCTACCAAACCAAGTAAAACCAAAAGCACCGTCGACGGATACCCTATATAATAACGAATTCGCCCGCAATACGCGCGCCGATGAAGATTTACACCGTTCCGCGCTTCAAAGACGCCCACCGCCCGCAGCAAACCAATTTGGCTTCTCAGATTATCCACCCGAGGATTATTATGAACACCCGCACCCTCGGTACGACCTGCCGCGCACGTCTCATCGTGAGGAAGATAGCCGCATCAAAACAATCGTTGACAATATGCACCCGCTGATCATCGACGGCGCCGCAACAAATAAACGCCTGTTACGCTTCTTCATACGACTGGAAAATGAGTTCGGCTACGACGCCTCCAACCACATAAAGATGAGTGCTCTTCGCCGACTTACCCGCGATACGCCGAGCGACATGATCCAAGATATGACACGGTACGAAGACGCCAAACATTTGCTCATGTTCCAGTTGGCGCCCGATTGCAATCCGATGACTCTTAAACGCGAGCTTGCGTCAATCACCCCAGAAGCTGGAGAGGAACCCGCCGCATTCCTGAGTAAGGTAATGACTTACGTACAACTATTGTATCAGCATGAAGATCAAACTTTCCGGCATAAACAAGTAATTGATACCTTTTTGACCAAAATGCCTGTTTTCTATCAACTCACAATTGGCGAACAAGCAAAGGGTTTTACAAATGTTCAACAACTGGCCGACGCCGTAGCCAAAGCCCGTAGTGTCCTCAACGCAACTAAAGCCGAAATCGGAACCACGGAACGACCCATTCTGGTAAATCAAGCCGAGCAAGATGCGCCACCACCGAAGTCACCGCAATCGTTTGACCGCCGTTTTGAACGCCGCCGCAGCATGGACCGTCCTCAAAATCGCTACCGCGAGCGCTCTCCCTCAATGGACCGCAGGACGCAAAACCCGGCGATGCAACCTACTAAATTCGTCTCTTTCCAACCACAAGCAATTGAACCACCGCCGCCGCAACCGCCGCGCACGGAGATGCTTCTGGAACAATTGATTCAACGATACGACCGCGATTATGAAGAACGAAAATCTCGACAACGCCCTGAAGAAACGATATCCAACAATAGGCAACAAAGCCCGCGCCATCCATCTCAGAACAGAGAGCCGTACGCAAACCGCTTCGACCGATCCGCCAGCAGAGACCGCGCACGAACAACGCAACCTGCAGGTCTGTGGTGCGACGCTCACAAATCCCGCACCCACAACACTGAAGATTGCGTCTGGCTCAAACGGCAAAACGCTCAACAATCAGCCCGACTTGAACCCAACCACCCAAATTACGCCGCCCAACCACGGCAAGTAGATTTCCGAAACAATTCAAACGACGTCCGCGGACAACGTGATTGGCGACCCCGCCGCGGAGGACCGCCCCAACGAGGAGCGAACTACGCCCGCGGCGCGCGGAACCATTTCTATGAAGGTAACCCTATACAACGCCCAAATGACTTTGTTCAGAATACCTACGCCGTCTACCCGAACCATCAATTTCCGGCGCCGTGGGAACAACATATTCATTACAACGCGGTACCGGCCCCATACGTCACAACGCCGACGGATTCATCGCGCGCTAGTTCTCAATCTTCAGAATTGCAAATTACCCTACCCGCCCTTCCGGCACCAAACACCGCGCCAGTACCTGCGCTCGACACACGCGTTAACAATCATTCAACGTCCGCGGCCAATATGGTTGTTCCATCCAAAGAAATCGCTTCCGCCGCGCCGATTGTCAGCCCCGGCATCGTCCGTTGGAACGCAACAGGCCGCGCTTTTCAAGATCCCTGTCACATCCGCTCGTCCGTTTGTCAAATTGATAATCTCACGCCATCTTCCAAATCGTTTGTTCGCAAGTACGCTTCCACGAGAGCCTTTCAAATCCCAATCAAAATTGGAGCCGTCAAAGCACACGCGCTCATCGATACAGGTGCCCAATGTTCCGTCCTCTCATCAGGTTTGGTCAAACGCGCTTTCGACAAGCAATCGCTTCAGCTCCCGATTTGTGGAAAAATTAAAGTAGCCAACGGCGCCGTAGTCAACGCTCACGGCCCGGTAGTTGTCACGATGGAATCCGCCTTCAGAGAGCACATGATCAAATGCGTAATCCTTGACGACGACGGAAACGATCAATTCATCATTGGAACCGACTTCCTCGCACATCCCGATATCCACGCCATTTTAAATTTCAAAGACAATTACATCGAAATTCAAGACGTTAAACTGCCGCTCAAGGTAATCGCCTCGATCCGCCCGCAAACGGAATTATTTCTCAACGCCGCTAACGATAACGTTTTAGAAGAAATACCAGAGGACGAACGGGTAAGTTGTTATGATGATAAATCTGATTGTTTTAGTCAACCCGAAGAAATCGAAGTTGAACAACCGATACGGCAGGCTCAACCTAGTCCACACCAACGGCCCCCTCGGCGGTTGGAGGTTACCGAGCTCGCCGAACCGATTTTTCTCGTAGCCCAAGTTTCCGTTTCGATTTCGCCGCACTGCCAACAATGGGTCAAAAGTAGCGTCTTTCCCACAACATCGGCGACAGTGCCCGACGTGATTGTACAACCACTCGCCACGGGTAACGTTGCCGCCGAACTCCCGGTCGAAACCGCAGTGGTCAACATCACCAACGGCCATTGCCCGCTCCTTTTCATCAACAATATGCCGAACAGTATCAAACTCCGACCAAATCAACTCATTGCAATGGCAAAGCACACGCTGGAGTATTCCGAAACCCACGCCGAGTGTCAGATAGCAACCACCGCCGCCGACCGCGACTTAACCGACCACGAGCCGGCCGCATTGGACAAGTCCTTCCCCGGCAACACCGCACAACAGAAGCTGGAATACGCCCTGAACAAAATGACGGAAAAGACGTACGTTTCTACCGCGCAAAAAGCAAAAGCCCTCAGGATGCTCCGACAGCACCGCGATGTTTTCAGCCTCCCCGGCGATAAACCAACTATCACTAGCGAGTTGACCTCAGCATCGACACCGGCACCGCAAAACCAGTTTCACGCCATTATTACCGCGCCGCAATGGAACAGCGACCGATTGTACGCCGTCATATTCAAGAAATGCTCGACAACGATTTTATCGAACCATCCCGCTCGCCCTGGGCCGCACCGCTATTTTTGGTAAAGAAAAAAGACGGCTCATGGAGACCCGTTGTTGACTACCGCGGCATCAACGATGTTACGCCGAGCGACAAATTCCCAATCCCGCGCATTGACGACTACCTAGACGCAATGGGACACGCAAAATTCTTCACCACGCTCGACCTCAAAGCTGGGTATTGGCAAGTACCCCTCGACGTCGATTCCTGCGATAAAACAACCTTCATCTGCCAAGAAGGTTTGTTTTGATTCAAAGTTTTGCCCTTCGGCTTGAAGAACGCGCCCGCCGAGTTTCAACGCTTAATGGAGCGAATCCTCCGCCCGTATATCTGGAAAATCTGCCTCGTCTACATCGACGATATCATCATTTTCTCGAACTCGTTTGAAGAGCATTTGGAACACCTTCAAATCGTTTTTGACGCCCTCCGCGGGGCCAACCTTACGCTTCGACCAGACAAATGCGAGTTCCTGCCGCCGCAAGTCAAATTCTTGGGACATCTTCTTAGCGCTCGCGGAATCGCCGCCGACCCGGAGAAAGTCAAAGCCATCGCCGAATACGAATTCCCGAAGACTAAAAAAGGTATGCAGAGTTTTTTAGGTCTAGTTCAATGGTGCAAGCGATTCATCCCGAATTTGGGGACCTTGTCCAGTCCTTTGTACGGACTCCTACGCAAAGACGCCCAATATTTCGCCACGGACGAACACCACGCCGCATTCAAAGGCATCAAAACAGCCCTTACGTCGTCGCCCTTTCTCCGCTACCCCGTCTACGACGGCAAAGCTCAATTCGTTATTCAAACCGACGCTAGTACGACCGCCATCGGAGCTATTTTGTATCAAGAAAACGAACACGATCAATGGGTCATCGCCTACAATAGTCGCGTACTCACCGATGCCGAAACCCGCTACAGTACAACTGAGCGTGAATGCCTCGCCATTGTCTACGGCTTCCGGATGTACCGCCACTATGTGTATGGCCAGAAAGTTATCGTCCGCACCGACCACAAGCCGCTCGAATGGCTCAAAGACGAGAAACACCGCAATTCGCGACTGCAGCGTTTTGCGATCAGCCTACAAGATTACGATTACAAAGTGGAATATGTTAAGGGTAAGGATAAGGCTTGCGCCGATTTTCTATCTAGGAAAGATGACCGCGACAAATGCCCGATCCAGAACGCTGAAAACTTGACCGCAAAGATCTTCCGTGAAAATTTTCACCCTGCTGGTGCAACTACGGAAGCCGACCTAACGGTACCGGAAATACGCCCAGCAGTGGCTTCACTACCCACGGAGGTCGACGCCGAAATCAACGCCATCACCCGTGCAATGACGAGAAAGACCATCAGTTCACCCGCACTCTCTAATTCAATGCCTAAAGACGCCGACCACGAACCACCCCCGGCCGAAGTCATCACAATCGCCGCTCACGAAAAAGTGTTGAAAGCACAAGCCGCCAACCCGGCCATAACAAAAATCATCGCCTCCCTCAAAACGGATAACGCCGCCAAACACCCACCGATTTTCTTCCTCGAAGATCAACTTTTATACCGGCAAATCAAAGATGTCAAGCAATTAGTCGTACCCGCCTCCATGGTCGACCAAACTCTTCACCAATTCCACAACGCAAAAATTTTGAATCACCAAGGAACAAATCGTACGCTATCAGCCATTAAAGCTCACTTTTGGTGGCCCCGCATGGAAGAGGACGTTCGGGATTGGATCAAAACCTGTAAAACTTGCCAACTAACAACGCCGCGCACGTCACCGCCTCCGCCATTGTTGCCAATTCAACCCAAACACCCATTCGAAATCGTGGCAACCGACATCGTCAACATTTCGCCAGTAGGTGAGAAGCGTCCCTACGTTATTGTTTTTCAGGATTACTTTACAAAATTCGTGTCCGCGCACCCGATACCGGATCAGAAAGCCTCAACCATAGTGGAATGCTTTATCAACAACGTCGTCCTCACGCACGGCAGTCCACTCGTACTCCTTTCCGATCAAGGTGGATGCTTTACGTCAAAACTCATGCAAGATATCTGCGAACTTCTCAAAATTAGAAAAGTCAAAACAACGGCGTACCATCCCCAGTGCAACGGAATGGTCGAACGTTTCAATCAAACATTGATCGCTCAACTCAAAAAGTATACCGCTGATGATCCAGACAACTGGGAGCGTTACCTACCCTACGCCGTGTTCGCTTACAACGCCACGCCGCATACAGCCACACGACATTCGCCGTTCAGTTTATTACGAGGATATGAACCGCGCATCACCTTCGACTACAACTGCGCCCGCCGCCTCACCTTGCCGTTGAATTACGACGCTTATCAACATATTCTAACGCAAGCCCAACTCAAAATGCACGAAAAGATCAAAGCTAACCTCGATGCCGCAGCCGCCGCCAGCAAAGAATATTTTGACCGCAAAGCTCGAAAACGCGACTTCGCCTTCAACGACTTAGTTCTTTTGACCAACACGCGAAAAGCCAACAAGATTCAACCCGACTTCATTGGGCCTTTCCTCATTACGGACGCCTCCCGCGCAGCCGAAAACGTTGTTACCATCGACTCTCTTGACGCGCCCGGCCGCCCGCAGACCGTCTCCATAACACGTCTAAAACCGTTTGTCCCACGACCGGCAAAGAATGCATTTAACAACGAAGAAGGTGGACCCGCACGCCTCACACTTCTCGCCGGCAATAGTTCGCTTTGAAATTTTTCTTTTATGATACGGCGCTCATCACGCCGCGTTGTAAATAATCTTTACGTTTGTTTAATTTAGATCATGGCGACCTCGATAACGAGCAAGGATGCACGGCAGTTTCAACACGCTTCCACTCAATCCGCCGTTTTTGCCTTCAGCCGACTTTACAATGTCACTTTACATCCTGCCCCGGTTCCCATACTTTCGCAATAGGAGGGGGTTTCTTCTTTAATGTTAGGTTCTGTTTGGCGCGAGGCCATTCGGTTTACTTCCGCCCGACCCTGGCCGCTATCACTCTCATAAGACTAATTGGGAAAGGTTGATTTTATTCTCCATTAACATAGTGGTGTTTGTGTTGCTTTTCGTAATGATAGTGTTTGCATTTTCCTACTTTACACTTTCTTCACCTTTCAGCGGCTGATTCTCTTATTATTTCATTTCCATCTTTCGCTTCCATCAGCAATAGTCGCATTCTCAAGCCGCTCTCAAAAATTTTATTTTTTCAATATGACGACGCCGTCGACCGCATCATCCTCCACGGCCGACGACCCTCCACCGTATCGCGAATCGATAAACGTCAACGAACGTTACATCCGTTGGGCCGAACAGCAGCCCCACCAGAATGATTTAAGTTTCGCCTGCGACGGTATTTTCTCATTTTATGCTTTTGCTGCTTATACTTGCATGCTTTTGCTTGGGACCCCATGAGTATCTCCCCCTCTGTAGTCTTGGGTCAGAGTTCCATGGTCAGCCGCCGCGATCCCGTCATCGTCAAGTTGTGGCCTTCTCAGCCCACAACCGGCCGCTGCTTTGATTTCCGCATACCACAACTCTCGTTATCTCGCTATCGTAGCCCGATCCAGTTGTCCAAGTGCGCCCATCAAGGTGACATCGCCGCCCAAGCCAACGCCGCCTCAAAGCATGTGTACTTCTAACGAATTGACAACACCACACCGCCTCCCTCTTCGTTCATGTTTACATCATCCTTCACACCCCATGTCGTTCATTCGACGTGGTGTCCCACGTGTCACTGATGAGTATCGCATTCGCTCTTGTTTAGAAAACAACGTCAAACGCCTAACTCGCGTCGCCGATTTGGAGTCGTGGTACATTTCCATGTACGCGCGACCCCCGAACGTCTTGCCGCCGCCGATTTTCCTTTCACCCGGAAGTTTGGGGCAGGCCTTGGCCGCCCAACCCACACCAAACTTCCGTGGCTACACGCTGGTCGGCTTTGACACCGAATCAATCTCGGCCGCCGATTTCAAACAATTTCAATGCACAGTTCAAATGCCAGCCGACCCCACGGCGTCTAGTTACCCCCGCTACGTGCAACTCGCGTTTCCGAATGGCACAATGTTCGTCTTCGAAACGTTCACCGCCACCCCAGAAGACTGGACCGCGCTTTTCACCCTAGTCGACGGCGACCACACCATCGTAGTCTCTTTTGATGGAGCCGACGACTGGGCGGGAATCTATGCGCTTCTGGGCACTCAATTTCGAACCGACCGGCAAAAGAAGAACAAAGACCCCGTCGTAAAAGCAATCCACTTCGACGCGTATCGCGTTATTCGCAACATCGACATATCCCCGTCATTGTACGAGTTGGCACGACGAATCGGTTTCCTTCCGGAAAAACGCACGCTCAAAGCCACAGTTTCTGCAATGTGGGCGCTGGACGTGTCAAAGCTCACTTTACGCTTTCCCCACGCTCTCCGCTTTTTCAACAATCCAACAACGTCATTCCTACAATCCGACGTCCTGGCATACGCGGCTCTCGACGCCTATTATCCGCTGCTATTGTTCTTGGCATTTGGTCGTTACGGCTTCATCCCCGAGGTCTACAACGCCCCCGCGTTGTTTCCCCACGACTCGTTGGATGCCGCCGAAATCGACCATCTAGCCGAGTACGTCATTGCCACCTTTCACAACGTCGCGCTGTCGGATGTCCTGCCTCCCGACTACGCCAACCGGATTTACCCGACTACATCGCAAGTGGCCTTGCCCGCAATCATGCGAGATGAAGTTCTTTCGGCTTATAAATTTTTTATGTATGATTGCACATCGTCCGACCACGGTCGGTCTTTCTGTTTAGGAACGGTTCCCAACGGCTTCCGGGATGTCAAGACCTTGACGCGAACAACTCACCCGAAGCTTCTCCCCGTTCCGAAAGTGCCGAAAAAGAAGAAAAAGAAACAGAAGGACGAATGGAACAAGTCACCAGACATCTCCGACGACGAAGACCCGGCTCTAAAACCACAATCCGTGTTCGATGATCCCAAACGTCTTCAAGCAGCCGTCACGTCGGCCATGAAAAGCAATATCATCCATCGAATCATCGAGCTGCTCAACTTTCCGCTTTCACCGATATACAAGTTGGCCGTCCGCGATCGTATGCCTTACAACGACCCCAACTTGCCGCCGCTTCCTCACGAAGTTGAAGATCTTTGGACCGAACGCGTAGCCGCCGACCAACCCCTACGCGAGCGCACTTATAACGGTACCCATTATCGTTATCACCCTTCAACCATCCTTAACTTTTTACAGGTTGACGGAGAATGGTTCCAAAAGCTAACGTCTTTTATGCCGTTAGCCGCGCTCCTAGCTTCACCATGTTCTGCCGCGGAATACGCCTGGGTCAATGATGTCCTCCTCCGCCACGCGCAATCGATGACGCCAGATACACGCGCCGCGTTTTACGAATGCATGTGGTACCGCAGCGACGGCAACCCCAATTCGCTTCTCACGAATTGGATGAACCGCATCCCGGAACGCGAGCCCAGTTTTTCGGCCGACCCAAGCACGTACATTTGCAATCGCTTTGCGTTACGCCCGATTGTGTTCAACGAAGACTTCCATATGGAAACGTCGGTCGAAGAAATTGAAATTGATGAGAACGACTATACGGCCAACCCGCACAGCCGTTTCCATTTCTATTCAACGTTCATCGCGCTCATCGACCATCAAAACCGTCTTTCGTTCCCCGCGCCGGTGTATGCGTACCCCATGCCGACTACGGCTTCGGTGCAAACGCTCACCGCCGAGGAACTCCTCGACCGCCCTATCGACGTCGAAGTTGAACCCGCCGACGATGAACTACTTGAAACGCCAATCTTCGATCTCAACATAGCAAAGCTGCCGCCGTCAACGGACGTGTCGGCCCTTCCTATGGTACCCGCGCCTTCCGATATAACCGCAACCGCCACGCAAATCAACGATTTTCTGAAATTGACGCTTGATGAAATTTCCAACATCGCACCGGCTCCCATGGACGAATCCACACCCGTCCAACCCGCCGCGATTGACTCCGAGACGTTGACGTCAGAACAAATGTTGACCGACATACCCGAAGAAAGTACGGTGGATCAATCCACCTCTATGGACGTCGCCTCTATGGAACCAGCCGCTGCGACAATCACCACGGCACCCACCGTGGATCCACGAATATACTTGGCGACGCCGGCAGTTTTGCCGGGACCTCCGCTTATTGCCACTGTTGCCGCAGCCAGGTATAGTGCTCCCGTACGTTTTTCTCAACAGTTTATTTCAGCCACTCAATGGGACGCCTTGGCCGCCGCACTGGCCGCGCATCATTTTCCGCCACCGCCGCCGGGTATGTTATTTCCCGAACATCAATGGAAAGATTTCCCCGAAGCGTTGAAAGAACGAATACAACAAATTCTGTTGCCGCAACCGAAGTTGATCGCTCCGGCCCCGCAAGTAGCTCAAATGGCTCCTGCGATGGCTCAACCCGTCGCGCAACCACCGGCCCCGTTACCGCCGCCAGTATCGCAACCCCACACGATCCCGCAACCGCCGCAACCAGCGATTCTACCGCCGCCGACGGCGCCTGTGGATGTCCAAACCCCACAGGCATCCCGCACGTCCGTGCCCGCTTTAGATCGCTATGGTAATCCTATCCGAAGACCCGGCCGGTATGAACATTCAATCAAACGAAAACAACAGCTCCAGGACGAATCGGCGTACCGCAAATCTCACAAGACAAAAACATCGGATGAACCGAGTACACGGCGTACGCCGCCACCCAGCACCTCGCGTGCTGAGCGCGGCCGAACGCCCAGCGAGCGCACCACTCGACGCCGTGAACAACGCGATAAACAAAGAACCCGCGAAGAAGCCGTACACTCTTCGCACGCCACATCAAAGCCGAAACCCAAGCGCGATTCTTCCAAAACAGCAGCGTCGGCAACGCTACCGCCACCTGCTCACAAACCAGACACTCACCGTTCACACCACGAGTCTCATTCTCGTGATGACCGCCACCGTAAAGAAACGAAACAACCTCCAGCAACCGGCAGGGAAAGCCGTCACCACGAACGCCGCGAAGACGCGCCGCCGCATCGTACTCAAAGCGAACAAACCCGTAAGGTGCACACGACGGGTTTCTACGAAGAACACTATCGCCACGGTTTCCGCCGTTCACCTTCAAAATTAACCGACTATATTAGCCCATTGCACCGAGACGCCGAAATCCAGCGCCGCCTGGAAGCTCTAAAGAATCCGCTGAAAGATGAATTTAAAGCTCCGCTCCTGCCGCCTCCAATGGACGTGGAGCCCACAACACCCTCGACTACGCCTACGGTAACGTCGCAGCCGCCTACGGCTCCGACAACCGCCATAACGACCACGGTAACCCACACCACGTCGCTGCCGCCTACGGCCCCGACGTCGGCTCCGGTTACTGCGGTCAAACAGCCGCAATTGATCATCGCCACCAAACCGGTTCTTGGAGCTCCGTTGCCACCAAGTTCCGCACCAGCCATCAAGCCCCGGTTGCCTAGCGAGGCTACGCACTTGCCGAATTACACGCGATTTCGTACTACCGATCAGCCGCACGCCGTTACGATTGTCACGCCGGGCTATCCGCCACATATTGACCCGGCCGTTGAATTCTTCTCACCACGCACGATGCACGAGATGGTGCTGATCAATTTTTTCGGGCGCCTTCGCATTCACATCACCATGCCCGTGCACATACGCGCCACGAACGCTTCGCTGGCGTTGTACCAATACTTCCGCGACCACTACCGCCCCTCATACGTAGAACAGCAACCACCGATTTCGCACGCCGTTGCCACAGTGATATTGAAATGGGTCGCCAGTCTTTGGGCCGAGGAGCTCGGCGTCGTTGACGCCGTTCACACCGCCCACTTGACTCTTTTCCTTTACGAAGCCCGCGGCCTGGATAATCCTTCGTGCCTGCTCCAAGCCTATAACACCGCTGTCGGACTTATCGACAGCTGGATGGCTTATCCGAGCTACGCACCGTTTCCACAGCCGCCCGAAATCGCCGACATCCGAAGAATTTATTTGCAATACCACAGCGAGACGGATCGCCCCGCGCCCCTGCTGCGTCGGCACGACTTTTCTGCCCGGTGGAATCTTTTGCCACCGCGACTGTTGCCGCCAACAGGGACGCCGTCCGACAAACCGTCGTTAATTGCCACTCAGTTGCCAGCACCCGGCGTGAACCCGCTATCGCCGCTTCCACCTCAAACGTCAACCTCATCGTCGCGCCGCCGGGATACCTCTGACTACGGTCGATCCCGATATTCCCGTAACGTCCGTTTTGATGGTCACGACGACCCGTACGATCCCCACGGCTACCACAACGATCGCTACAGACGAAACGAATGCGACTGCCGCGATCCGCAACGAAATCACTGTTCCGCATCCGATACCCGTTATCGCCGCCGCCATTGAACACGAGCTTTTTGTACAGTAACATTGTTTTTTCTTCGTTTTTTGTGTTTCTTAACCTCATTTTGATCTGGTTGTTTCATTCCTAATCTCGTTTTGCTTTATAATTTTGTACTAGTTTCCAGCGCACGTGCAGCCGACGCTGCAACCACACAGTAAGTTGACCGCCGGTGGCCCGCTACACGCCCCCACTTGCCCTGTTTTGTCCGTACACTCCGCTGCTGGGCTTATGGTCGCTGCCCCCAAAAAATCGGCTCAAACTACCCCAACAACTCCGCCGGCCCCGCTGTGTGACGCCGAAGAATCTTCGGCAACCCCGGCGACGGCCTGTAGTGGCGGAGCCCTTCCCCTTGCATGTTCTTTTCGGTATTTCCTGACGATCGCTTAGGGCGATCTACTGCAAGGGGGGAGGGGTGTTGTAGTGTGTTTTCCGCCGATTTTTCATAGTTTTGTCAAAATACGCCACAGGCCCGCAGGTGGCAAGTGGAGAGAGCAACGCGGACCACCAGTGGCCATCTTACTGTAGCGCACGCCGGTACACGTGCGCTGGTCTCTCTCTTCACTTTTGTTAACATATATTTTACGTGTGTTTTATTTTTCTCTACTAGTTGTGTGCCCCGCCGGCCACCACTAGTATATATTAGCCGCGTCCCACCACGCCTTTTTTTCGTCTTTGCTCGCCCGTGCGTGGGAGTTGATTTACCATTGTTTTTTTTTATTCTTCGCCTCGCCCGTCGCGCTTTGTCACGTAAGTTTTCGTACGTCTGTTGTATAGTAATAAATAGGTAGGAAAGCCCTTTCATTTTTAGTTAGTAAGAAAGAAGGGAGACAATTAAAGAAACTAGGTTTTCTTTAATTGTTGGGATAATTATTGTCGGGGTTTAAGTACTAGTAATTAGGTATTCGGGTAAACGTGGGCGTGGGACGCACGTACATTAAGGATGCAACCTCGGAATCCCAATCCTGCTCACGCCGCATCATCTCCGCCCCGACCAAAACAAAATATAACATGCATGGGATCCTCTTTCTAGTTGCATCCTGCCGTGAGAATGTGAATAAAGACGACTCCCTTGAAAGTGGGATGGGAGCAGGCGTGATACGTACCCGACATTTTTCTTCAAAATTTCAGTTTAAATTGCAGTTTAAATCCAAAACTCGTGAGGTGCTATTTTGTTGACTAGTTTCAACAAACACTAGTGATAACTTGATTTTGAGCACCTATAGTCAGAGAATAAATTTGTTTGTAGCTTGAAATCAGTAAAACTAACAAAGAGGATTCTATAAAATATGTTATATAAAAAGTCTGAACATGTACATATTATCCCGCTGTACGAGAAGATGAGGTCAGCAGCAAGAGCCGTACGTGGGCAGGATTGGTGTGGAGTATAAGGTTTTCAGTTCCGCGCACACCTCAAGCCTATATTATTCTAATAAAATTGCAGGGGCCGGTTACAATATATGGGTTTAAGTCCGAGCTCACGATTATCTCCAGCAAAATAATCGCGAGCTCGGGATCAGCAGTTGCAATAACCTCGGGATGATCCCAACGTCGCGATTATCTCGTGCTTGAGATAATCGCGAGCTTGGACTTAAACCCGAGCTCGAGCAGTGCGGTTGCAATAAATTTTCTAGTCTAATTCTGATCGCAAGGTCGGTTTCAGTGGTACGCAAAAGTTAATCGTCATTGGTAGTAGGTTTAAATCCGAGAAATTTGTTGTTTTTTATGCTTGTCATAATGAATTTTCTACATAATCAACTAAATAATCACCAAGCGATTCGAGTTGGATTTGTTCAACATTTTGAAAATAAATATTTGGTTTTGGCCTGTATCCAATGTTGCTAAAATGCGAATTCCGATTTTTCAGATTCGAATTTTTCTTTTTCTAAATTGAGCTTTTCGCTTTCTGACGCTAATTTTTCATGCTTTATAGAAACACTGTTTCATTCCAAAGGATCCACTTTTTGCCACTTCGGCGAAACAACGGCCAATTCAGATAAACTAGTATCGGATTACAGACCTCCCCGGATCTCTTGGAATGCTGCTGGTGTTCTTCTATGATGGTTGGAGAATTTTCGGAAGCTAAACAAGAATCAGGCGGTCCACCAACCGTTTTCCTAACCGCTTTTTTCCTTTCTCAAATCTTCTTTTGTTCGGCTCTTCACATTTTTCAATGTAATTCATATATCTTCCATAAACCTATGGACAATGGGATTTTGTGCACTGTCTTCGGCTCTGATTATATTCCAGACGTGGGGTCGGTTTCATCAAAGAAACTTAAGCTACAGCTGAGCTGCAGCTTAGGCTGTAGCTTAACTAGTAGCTGAACTATGTATTATACCATCTTGTAAACATATCGAGGTTAAGATGCAGATGAGCTGTCCAAATCCAAAACTAATCGATATTTGAGACAAATTTCTCTCAAAAGTACATCTTTTCTAAGTGTTCACTTTGGAATGCGTTTTCTCCCTGAAACTACGTACTCGAAATTTAAGCGGGAACAAAAGACATAGGAACAGCAAACAGAAAAACAAACAATGTTGGACGCAGTGTTTTTTCACCAACTTTTTACTTTTCACTTCATGCGCATAATATAACGTATTGGCGATGTTTCTTCCTGGAAGGTCGAGATGATCGCGAGCTTGAACTTAAACCTGAGCATCAGTTAATCACGAGCTCGATTTTTTTAAGATGAAACTGAGCTCGCGATTAGCTAATTCTAAGCATTAACAACTTAATACCGAGCTCCCGATTATCCTCAGCATTAGTTATTGCAACGGGCCCCAGAAGTTTATTCAGATGCACAATTTTTATGCTTCGAAGTGTCTGACGATGGGCAAAAGGTGCCATCGTGTATTTTTTTCTGAACCCGTAGACTTGATGTTGCTCATCCAAGTCACTGGCTCCGACCTGGATGTTGACGGAACTACTGTCTTAGTAACAGAGGATGCAGGGCTGCACAGTCGGTGGTAGCAGTGTTGCCAGACTTGGTGATTTCCCACTAAACTGGTGATTTTTGATGTCCGTCGGTGAGTTTTTCGGTGGGACGCCTGTTTGGTGATTTTTATGGTGATTTCAGGAATTTTTGCTGTTTCTGGTGATTTTGAACTAATATTCTCAAAACGAGTATAGAAACAGGTTAATGATGTCATTGAAATTTTCGCTCAGTTATCACACATATACTGTCAGTGATATGATTACTGTTGTTTCATATTCATTTCATCCAGCCGCTATTTTTTCCACATTTTGGTGTTTTGTTGAGAGAAACGAAAATTTTGGAATGTGGAAAACAATTTTAGGCTTGTTTCACATTGTTGTGAACCGTTTTTAAATATGATTTTATCACTTTAAATTCATTTTATTGCATTTTTTCAGAGTTGGCAGCAAAAAATTTTTGTCCCTGCGCTGCTTGTTATGAAATAATATTGTTTTAGATCAGGGGTTCACATTTTCTATCATTTCAAGTCTTTCGCTTGTTGAAGGAATTTTTTATCAGAAGATTTTGCCCAATAATCTAAACCAGGGTTTGTAATTTGTATTACTATTAGCATGGCGAAATAAATCTCGGATCGGGCTAACAGAAATTTCGACTCATTCATTAGCCAGTGGAGGATGGACAAGGAAATTCCGGAAAAGGTTGCCTAAAACCAGAGCTGGCACGGCTTTGGTTTATGATTTTTGTGGTTTTTGATGGTTTTTGGTTTTTGAAAAAATGTATTGGTTTTTGGTTTTTGGAATTTGGGTTTTAGCTTTTTTTAATAGAACAATGAATGTTTTCAGCTACTTTGAATAATGCTTTAAATTGTTGCAGTACAATTTTCTTACTATTACCCATTTGAACTTTTTTAGATACTTTAGTTTAGAGTAAATTTAAAGCTATTTACGAATTACGCACTAATGTCGATGCCCCTGCCCCAATCTACGAACAGCAGTAGCCTTTCGATTGACTTATTAAGTTGTCTTTTTTTCGATTGACATAAATGAAATAGTTATCTGAGAACTGATTTTCTCGATCTTCGGCTCGTACGTAAGAGTATAATTCATTATTATACCTGTACGTGCCCGTACGTTCATTTTCAATTATGTTATTTATTTGACTAATAAAATTTCTTCTTCTTCTTCTTCATTGTCTGGTGATGAGGAACAAAACGAAAACAGGATGAGTTTCAATAAAATTTTATTCATAATTTTGTTTTTTAAATCGAAATTTAGTCATGAAAACTGGTGGTTTTCTTGGTGGTTTTCGAAAATTCTCTTGGTGATTTTTGGTGATTTTTCTGTCATTTTTATGCGTTTCTGGTGATTTTCAATTTTAACCATCTGGCAACGCTGGGTGGTAGAGAAGCTACCACCCGGTGTGCGCGAACAGTTACAAGTGGTTCATACAATTGATTCAGTTCTAAGAAAAAGTTGTGCCGTAGCTTTCTGTATTTAAAAACTGAGTTGAATTTCAATGATCAACTTCCCACTGTTTATTCATGTTTTATGGACACTAAATTTAGTAAAAAGTTCAATGCAGTTGGAATAAACATGTGCGAAGGAGGATATGGGGGTTCATATTCCCATAGCTTTGAAATTAGAAAACCTTTCTTGTGAAGAAAAATTTTATTAACAAAAATTTTACTAACTAAAAAATGTAACAAAAAACGCAAAAAAACCAGTGTCCGCCTCTAATGCCCTCGTCAAAGTTTTGGTGCTGTACATGTATACCCTCCCCAAAGTTTTGGTGCTGTACGTGTATGATTGGAAAGATGATTGGAAAGTGTGTCGATGCACTCAGCAACAGAATATACTTTTTAACAGACATGGAAAATTTTTTAATAAGAAAGAATGAAAATCCAATATTACAAAATTGGGTTTTTTAAACTCTTACACATTTTATCAAAAATTTAGTCCACTTCTTTTTCTAGCTTGGCTACTATCTAAGCGAGTATATCCTTCTTTTTTCTGCCTCATTGGAGTTCCAATAAATTAGCTCACCTTTTTTTAGTGAACCTTGAATGTACATCAAAAACTTCATTGCGCATATTCAGGTCAGATGAAAGAAAAAATCTTAGAGCTTATAATCCTTCCTTTTGACAAATGTAACAAATATCTGTAAACTGCATACTACTTGAACATGTTGTAAACAAAGTCAAATGCTCAAAAACTTCTTTTTAAATTTTTCATTTCACTATCTATTATATTTTTTTTGCTCATTTTGCTCTGAATAGTTGGAATTCGATAACTTGATCAATTTCTGATAGGTTGATAGGTAATCATGGTGTCTGCAGATGGCTGCATTTCCCTTGCAGACATCTACATTGGACTTGTGGATGGCTACGTCCTGCTGTATTTAAATCGTGAATGGCTGCATCTCACTTGCTGCAGGCAGCGTCTCACTTGCGGCCTGTAGGGTATCACCTGTGTTGGCTGCGTCTTTGCTTTGTCTCACTTGCAGTCAACTGCATCTCATTTGCGGATAGCTGTGTGTTGCACGTCACAGCTGGCTGCATCTCACTCGGGTACGGCTGCGTCTCACTTGTCGCCGCTGTATCTCACCCGTGGGTGGCTGCGTTTACCTGCAGACGGCTGCATCTCAGTTGAGGACCGGAGCGTCTTGCATGCAGGTGAACAAAATGACGTGAAGTGACCCGGTGATGGAAATGAGCTGGTGGTGGAAATGACCTGGTGGCTGAAATAACCCAGTGGCAGACATGATCACCTGGTGGAAATGATCCGGTAGTGGAGGTGATGCGATGGTTGAAGTGACTCGTGGCCATGCCGAAATGGCTGAGACATACTGCCGCCCCATCCAGTGGAATCCTTCATGATCATGGGACAACATAGTTGAGGACACACTTGTTCCACCTATCCTTAACAATAAGCAATCCCTAACTATTGCCTATCCTTGACTATTGCGGATCACAGCGGTCAAATGACCACATGCACCTCATATAGCTCTATGGCCTTTATGCACGCAGACATGTGGGCATGAACGCATCATGCTCAAAAAACCATACAGCAAAAAATTTCAAGCAAAAAAATTTTTTTAAGCCACAAACTTCATCCAACAAAATTGTGGAATTTTGGTTGTTTTCAGGACTTTGGGCCAGGGTATAATTAGATTGAAGCCATATTTTCAAAAAAGAAAAAAAGTGTGATCTGAGGGACACTGGGTAGGTGCGGGGATCCTACACCCAATGTGGGATATGCTGGAACTAAAAACCCCCAAAAAAGACAAAAATGCCGTTTCTGCATGTTTATTGGAAACCACCAAGCACCATCTGGAGATGGACGTCAAATGATCAATGCACCCCATGGTTTGTTCCTAAGACCGAAATTATGGAAAAAACCCAAGTTTCTAGCTCACCGTTCTAGCTCTAGAGGAGGAGCGGATTTGGGGGGGTACAGATATATTATTGGCTGACCCAATCGCGCCACCTATGATTATTTACTTGGACAGCATTTTTTAACGTTTCAATGTTAATTCTTTGAGATCAAGTATGCTTCGTCTATGGAGATTGTTTAACCACAGTATCATTTTCATTTATGACGACGTTCTCTTCTCTCTTGCTTATTTTCCATCGTCATTTTCCCAAAATCATTGCTGGAGAGGTCAAATCTGCCGGGGGCCCAGGTGCATGTATGCTCATGATGAAGAGTTCATCTTGTTTTCTAAAAAATTCATGGCCAGTCTTCCCTAGGTTTAGCCTGGGCTCGCTTTGTTCGCAGGTTGCTTCACCTAAAGTTACTTAAGAGTTGAAGCAAGTAAATCGATTGAAAACTGACCGAGTAACCGGATTTTTGAGGCTCGATTACCGAGCCCAGAGCTCGGGTTCTTTTGTCACTGTGAAATATATTTTTTCTAACGTTGCATTAGTATCTTCAATGTTCTGTCGAGTCGAATGTCGAATCGACAGAACATTGTCGACTTGCCTGCATGCTTCATGCAGTCATGCAAGCCTGCATGCAAGCATCATGTAAGCCTGCATGCAAGCAGGCTTGCATGTTTGTGGCCAAGTCGAATGAGGACAAAAGCTCCATGTAAAGTTAAAAATAACTCATTTGCCTACTTTACACCTTGTCGAGTAATTTTGCATTGTGGTCATTCTGATAAATCTTTTTTGATGTCAGATTCATCTTCTGCTCATTTTTTCGATCCGAATGATGGATGACACGGCCGGATTTAGTACCATTTAAACGATATCGAATTTTTTACGTCAGCCATTGTCTGCTTTACTCCTGACTTTTTAACCCCAAAAACGTTAATCGGCCCTAAATCAATTTTAAATCAATTAAAGAAAAATTCTGGTAGAGCTCGTTGATTGGTATCTACTACATAATAGATTGTCTTGTCACATTAAGTAGACTAGGAGCCATGTCACATTAAACGAATAGGTGATCAGTCACATTGATGGGAAAACCCAAACCATATCCCATAGGAAATACGGCCATGACACTGTAGGTGACATGCTCTGACCCCGTTGGGTGGCTCCATGAGGTTATCTACTTCAGGAACCTAACCCAGCTGGTACTACCACAGGAAAACCTATCGTGTACCTGGGCCTTGTCCTAGGGTTCAGCTGTAGAATAATGGACAATGCGTCTGGGTCAGGGGTGGCAATCCCTAGTCCTCATTCACTGAGAATGAGGGACTGTGCCATTCGTGGAATGATGTACTGTAGGGGACCCGATTGTCAACCTAAATTACCTTATTGGCCCCGACCTTAAGGGTTCAAGGGCTGTTCTAACTGAGGGTACTCGCAAGGGAAAACTGGATTAAGGAGGATTCCTACAAATAAACCCTCAACAATAATAACCACTGAGAAGACTCACTAAATTCTCTTCTCAAAGTACTCGGCGCAGGGCAACGGGTTCAAGGGTCAAATACCGGTCCTATGGACGACGGGGAAGCCGATGCGGTAATCCGAAAGCGATTCGGCGTGGAGGATCAGCAACTGTGAGTCGGCGAGCGAGGATATCAAAATGTTCCTTGGGGAGGCGACGGGGGTTCTTGATCAATCGGCAACGGGGTAAACTCCTCAGTTTGGGTTATGGTATCGGGCAATGCAAGGGAGACCGAAGGCGAATATGTAAATTTATTAAGAAGGCGGCGGATGCAGGCAAAATATGTAAATTTATAATAAAACGACGCAGGCGAAGGCAGAAATGCAGGCTGTAAAATGCAATGACGATTAGGCCCAAAAATGAGTGCAAAATTAAAGAAACAAGCCCTTTTAAAGAGCCCCGTAATCTACAGTATGCCTTGGGCGGAGCTAAGACACACCCAAGCTAACCTCTACAGTGGAAATTGCTGCAGAAGATGCCTATGGTCACATAGACATTTTCCAGTTTACTACATTAAGCATTGGGGCGAGTTTCACTCTCCATGCTAAACATATGATCATCATCTAGTGAGAATTTCCAACTAGGCGTTTCACGTTGCGAAATGTCACTAGTTTTTGCTGATAAGAGGTGCACGTTGTGCTCCAATTATAGCAATGAGCTCGGAGAGCTTATCTTTAACGGAAATTCTGACTAGCGGGTTACATACTGTACTCTACATGTGCAAATGGAAAAATAATAAATCGTAACGGAAATAAAAGTGTGAAAATGAAACAGAAATGAAACACAAAAAGTACACACAGAAATTGCATGTAAAATATAAAAACAAAACGCAAAATTAACATAAGTTACTGTAAACAAAAACGTGGCGAAAAACATAACGAAAAAATATGATGTGGATCACATGACGTTGGGCAAAATTCGTCGGCATGTGACAGTCTCATAATTGTCCGTCTTACTGTAGCTATATGCCAAGGTTTTGAGTGCAAGTTTACACTTCTTAATGCTGTCAGTTTTGATGTCATATTTGATGTCATAGACCACAATCTAAAATTTTAAAAAACATCTTTGAATGCTTGAAGTGAAATCTGTAAAGTACACATAGCATCGAAAAATTGCAATTTTCGAAATTTTGTATTACTGAAGTTCCTCTGTACCGTAATTTCAATCGACATGAAACAGGTATCAAAAGTCCTTTGTTTGAAGGCTCTACAACATTTCAAAAAAAAAAATTGCATCGGGAAACTTTCGAGATTTTACACCAAATGTTGAGCGATTTACACTCCGTTAACTGTTAAACTTTACACTGTGAAAAAATTACTGATCGACTCAATTGGGATTTTCAACGCAAAAAGTTAGTGGGAGTTAGTTGAGCAGGCTCAAAAAATTTCCAATCTCATGAGACGCATCGTATCCCACCTTTTTATTGCCCTGCATTTCCAGAAAAAAATACTACAGTCTGTTTTTCTTAAAATGCTCCTAAATAATGAAAGTGGAAAGCAAGTGGTGTTACAGATTTTCACGATTTTCTGATGAACAATTTATGGTATAGGACTGGAAATTTATATGCGTACGGAACTCATTTTTAACAATTTTTCGAGGAAAAAATTTTATGGTAAGATCTCTACGTAAACCATTTTGACGACAGTACTGATTTGTGTTATTTTTGCATTTGGAAGCTATTTATAAAAAACGGACTATACGTTGTGTTGTCATTACATAATTTACGATAGAGATATGAATCTGGAATAATTATGAATATTCAAAGTTAATGTAAACACGTTTCCATGGCCTGATGTTGTCTTAGCAGTAAGCCAATTGCAATTAGCAGCTCCAAAAACGGTAAATAACAAGAGTACTTGCAAATTTTTCTAGAACACTCTGTTCAGAGAGCAGAATCCGAAAGTAAAAAAACGCACCGTGGAAGTATGACAGACCTTTACACTTCTTGCTTACATCAAATCCTATCTACATATTCTGCTTTTACATTGTGCGTTTTATGGTAAACATCGAGAAACTGACGCATTTTTCGCTTCTTGAACTCCATTGAGTATGCTGAGAAAACTCTTCGTTTTTTGTTTGCTATATTCGCTATTCATATGTGCCATTCGAGGTAATTTTGTGGTATGATTTGCATTTTTGGTAAGGCTCATCTATACTTCCCTTTTCCGAGGAAGGGAAGTTCTCATCGGGCGCACAGACGACGGAATGTACAGGCGTAGTCAACCGAAATCGACTGAATGAAAAATTTTAATTGTGCCGTCCAAAAATTTCTGTTGGAAATCGTTCGTCTGTATTAGCATTCCCGGCGGAAAAATTAAATTTGAATTTTCAAGATTTGAGCGAATTTCACACTTTTTTGGTGCCGTAAATTTTTTTCACAAATTTAACGAGCTGAAGCTATTTTTCTTGTTCTCATATGCACCTTTCCATCATAATCACTGTTTTCTTCCCACCGGCTTTTCCCCCAATGTGGAAAGGCGTCAAAATTTTTTCTTCATTTTCCCTAGTCGTTTTTTCGCTTGAAAATGCTCGTACATGCTTCATTATAGTGTTTTTGAGTTTTTCAAATGTTCTGCTACTTTTAGAACCATTAATTCATTGAAATTGGAGAAAAAATTGAATTTTTCGATTTTGAAGCATCGTTTTTCTTTACATGGGATCTTTGAGGGGAAAAAATTGGAAATGAGGAAGAACATATTGTGCGCGATTCTTATTGTGGAAATAAATTTAGGTTGTTCAAAACAGAAAAGAGGCATTTTTTGTGAAAATTTTGTGGCGCACTTCGGGCCAGTCATGACCTTATGATAGGGTATAAGTGCGTCTGGTGGCCACCCATCTTATAACGTGTGTAATGCAAAAAGATACCTGCAGTAATTGGGTGAAATGTGTCAGGAGGCATAAACGGTATAATGTGCCTGCTAAATGATAGCCTAAAGGCCCTGTCGTATTGGGTGCTCGTATGCCCTCGGCTGCCTACCTGCGGTTCTTGGGAGATCCAATCTGGTACGGCCCCTGACGCTAACCCGGTACTAATCACACTCCTACTGCAGTAAGTTGAGACTTGATGTGCGAGAACGTTTATTGGTGAGCAAAAACACAACAGGTAGTAGAATACAACGATGGATGTAAGTACGAAACAAAAGTGCAGAGTGCCAAAAATACAAACGCTAACGCCTTCAACCTCCCTAGTTGGCTGATCCTTCTTTTGTCCCTGAGCAACGAGCCACAGGGCCAATGGGATATCTCAGGCCACGGCCCAAGCTGAAACTCTACCAAAAATAAGTGAACTACCTCAGACAACCACTCACTGGTTCCTCTCCTCAAGATGGACGTCGCAAACGTCTCAGGCCGCGTCACTACTCAAATTCGTCCGCGACGCGAAGCTCAAAACACAAATAAACGAAATGGCGATCCTTTCCTTTGTCACCACCGTCGAAATACTAAGGCGCCCGAATGCTACGGTGCAGACGCCAATATCACACAAAGGAGAGGCGATTCTCCAGACGAAAATATTATTCACAATAATAATAATAATAAGAAAGAATAAGAAGTGAATAAAAAACACTGCGGCGCGTCTAACATCGACTTGCCAGTGATATGCAAAACATTTGCGCCGACCATTTATTTATTTTTGAACAAAAATATGAGTAACACAAACCGTTTTATCGGTTTGTTTACCTGAGAATAAATGAAAACACTTTAGCAATAAAGAAACTTTAGAAAATGAAATGATGTAATTAGAGGACCAAAGGTCAGAGGAATTGACCCTCTGACATCCCTCCCCCCAAAGGCAAGACTTTTCCCGCCAGCGAAGGGAAAAGTCAGGAGGTCCCCCAAGGGCCCCAGACCCTCGACGCCGACTCCAAATGTTCAACGGACGACGCTACGCGCTGTCGACGCAATTATAAATAATAAAAAATAAAATATCAGTATCGAACGGTATCGTATACAACTTTGGGCCAATTGCGCCGGATGCTACCCCCGACGCTACAAAGTTCACTAATAAAATGCCCCGTGTGCTCGTGGTCCCGAATAAAAGAATAAAAAATGTTCGAACGAATAGCGTTCGCGGCGCTCGGGCCGAATTTGATCAAGATAAAAATAAAAACGTTTGATCGGCGGCGACCCCCGCGGTGCCCGAGTTAGGTTGTGGGCTGCTCCCCACTGCCGTCGATGTATTTCGTATCGGCGGCTCCTCTATCACGGATTGTGGCATTTGTCTCCGTCGTCTCCGGAGGGGGGTTGTACGCTGTGGAGAGCCTGCACGACTTTTAAATTTCCGCCGCCGTTGCTCCTCTGGCCCCTTGGCCGGACACTGGCCCCCCCAACGCCTTTGGTATTATCTGCCCCCAGGGAGAAAGGATGCCCGAAAACCAAATCCTCTGGCCCTTTGGCTGTCTAGATTTTGAACCAAAAATATTTATGGTATTTATTGCTAAAGTGAATCTGCCTTATTAAAAGGTAAACTTAAACCCATAACACAGTCTGTGCCACGAAAAAATTTTAGAATGAAAATGTGTTTTGGAAAAAAAAGATGGAAAAAATATGAATATGGCAGCGCAAAGCCTGCTACCCTTGGGTGATGTCAGTTGGTGACTTTTTCGGAAAGGAACAAAAATACCCGAGATTTAAGAAAATACAAAAATTGCTTGATAATTTCCAGATTCGCAAAAAAAAAGAAATACGATATATCTCCGTGGAGATTCGAACAAAACACAAACGAAAAAATAAATGGAACAAATTGAGATTAGTACAAGAGGCAACTTTAAGGCATAAAAAGGTGGCACAACCGGTTTCGATTTCGTAATACAGACACTCAAAACGGAAAAAATAGGTAACTTTTGAAATATCGAAAAATTTTACAGAACGAAATAATTATCTTTATAATGACCTCACGGAGAGCGGGGTCATCTGAAACATATAAATTTTACTTCCTCCTATGACCGCTATGGTCCCGTCCCGGTTGACCAATACCAATATCTCGTTTCAACGGGGAAATGTAATCGGGGTTCTCTGTGGACGGCGGTCTTTGGGGCGGTTGCGTAGACGTCCCCGGAATATCCATTCTCTCTTCGGTTTGCACATTACGCACCGGCGGAATCATCGTAGGCGGAGGCATCTGCAATCCCGGCGGAACTAAGAACTGGTGGTAAAATTGCGGTTGCCCGGGCTGGAATTGCATGACCGGAAACTGCGGCACTTGAAACTGTGCCGGCGGTGGCACCATTGTATTCGGGAATAATTGTCCTGAAAAAAGAGGGCGGTTTATACAATCAACACCCACCATTGGCAACCCCGGATAATTCGGCGGTAAATACGGTAATTGTTGTTGGTGGGCTTGCATCATCACGTTCGGATCGGCCATTGACACTCCTTGCTGAGTTGTTTCGGTGGCCCTAGACCTATCCAATGAAGTCATTCGGCTGGAGTAGGCCACGTCCACTCTATCGTCGTGTTGATAATATGCCGATGTTCTTTTTCTACTTCGAGACTCTCTGCTATCTTTGCGCTCTTTCGCCTCTCTCTTTTCTTTTTTCTTCCTTTCGTAGTTCCTTTCGTAATTGTCGATCTCTTTGCGCCAACTTTCTTCTTCAGCTTCCTTCCGCTTCTTTTCTCGCGACATCGATTTCTCGTGACGACTTTCGTCTCTGTGTCGACTTTCGTGCCTTCTCTTTCTGTCTTTTTCCGGCGTTTTCGATTTCTCCCTTCTTTGCGTATCACTCTCTTTTCTAACCCATCGTTTGGATACCTTACTGGTCGCAGGCCTAGTGTGGGCATGCTTGACTCGGTACCCAACTCTTTTCTTTAAAGTTTTTTCGACTTCCAATATATCATGGGCTTTCCTTCGATCAATTACTTCCCAAAATCGTATCCGAGGGTCAGTGTTGTCCGTTTCCTTTTTCCACACCTGTATATTCGCATATCTTGGTTCGGGGTCTTTTTTATCTTTTAGCACGGCCTTAGCAATTGTATACGCTAACGCCGATGCTTTCGACTGGCATGAGGCGTATAACGCATGAAAATTGCTAGCTACTCCACCTTGTCCAGCGTTAAATTCCTGCCGCAATTTCATCGTAATATACGCGTGGGCCTGGTAATGAAATCCCGCGAAATTTTGTGGAATTCTGCCCAATCGGGACAATTTCATAAATAGACAAGCGCAGGCCCATACAGCCGCTTCATATGCTTTCTCTGGAGATCGCGTTGTACTCCATTCGGCTAGCTGAAGTTCGAAAATGCTCCACAACTTCTCGGGCAGGTTCGCTTGTAGAACATGGAACTGTAACTCGTAATATCGTATTGTTTCGATTTCGATCCCGGCTTCGTCGTATACACGGTTTATTAAATCTGTCGTCATTAGAGCTACCTCCTCATCCAGAGCGGGATCCATGTGCGCGAGATACTTCTGGACACATGGATTTGATAGAGATACTCTTCCATACTGGAAATCGACTACGTACTTTCCTTCCTTCAAGGCCTTGTTGAGAACTTGCCCCCGCTTTCCGAGACCCCGTCGATACTTGACCTTATCGTTTGGATTTTCGGAGGGCTGCTTGAACTTTCCACTTTTTACTTTGTCCAACTCGGCTTTATTCTCTTCGTGAGCGATTCGTTTCTCTTTATCTTGTCTCTTTTTCTGCATTGTTTTCGTGAATTTCACCGGATTGGTAATGTTTTCTACATTTTGTCCACCGGCCTTTGCATAAACCGGCGGAGTGGGCAAAACGTTATCTTCGGTTTCTTCGTCATCGCTACCGATTTCGGATATTACTTCTACGTACGGTTCTTCACTCGTCCCTTCCTCTTCGGGATTGGTATCTTCTAATTGCTTTGCCAGTTCGATCGCGGCCTTCCCGTACTTTTCCTTTTCCAAAACTTCTATTTTCTCTTTCATTTCCTATATTTGATCGGTCAATTTTTCGAAATCGGGCTGCGTTTCTCTTTCGGTTTCTACTATCTCCATGAGTTTTTCCTCCTCTTCCACACCTTTACTCCCATCAGCGGGTGTACTGGCGATAGGGGGATCCGTGATGATTACAACTACGGGTTTCTCTTGCTCCATCTCGCTACCTGAAACATTCGAATTATCTATTATAGAGGGCACTTTTACAGTCTGCTCCTTCGAAGTTTCTTCCGTAGGGCCCTGGCTAGCGGGGACCACAACTTCTACTTGCGGAATCAGATCCGAATCGTCCCACTTAGTTACAGATTTAAAAGTTGCAGAGGTACTAGGGGCCCATAGGTCCTTAGCCTCGAATATGGACGCGGAAACATTCCAATAAATAAGATTCTGACTCGCGGCATGGATATTCAAAAAATGAAACACATTATAAAAGTTACAGTTCATAAAATAAATAGAATTGTCGCGCAAATTTGTCTTTATTTCTTCGATGGGTTCTTTGCAGGAACGTGGTATCCATCTTATAGGTAGTACGCAAAAAATATTTTGAACCGATTTCTGCGTACGTATCTTTGGATACCGTTCCATCATCTGTTCCATTTGGTCGGTAGTTTTGTTGTTCAAAAGATCCTGGCCCATCCACTTCATGAATTCGATTCGTTCCTGTTCATTCCTCCACACGGATGACCACATTCCCGACGTGAATCCCGGAACCCAAGATTTCCACTCTTGCGCCGAATGAGGCCACAAGAAGTAAATGAGTGGATTTACATTCTTTTCGTACAAATCTTTGACTATCGGGACGATCGATCGGCTAATTTTCGAGTGATAATGGTCTTTAAGCGACGACACTTGCTCTCGTATAACATTCGTAAAGTGTATCACTTCCTTTGGCCATTTTCCGTGTTTCATTTCTATTTCTCGAGGTTCAATTGGCCGTCCAAATTGCCGTGCCGCCAAAATATCTTCTAGATCCCAATCGTTAGTTGGTCCTTCCTCGGAATTGTCCGTATCTTTTCTCTTTCTTGGCGCTTTAACTTTTCTTTCTATCCATGGAAACCAGCCGTTGGGCACTGGTTGTGGTTCAATGTCACTATTGGAGAAATGCGGAGGACAATGAAAAGTCCCGGTCGCCATTTCCTCCGACAATTTGTACGTCGAGATAGCTTCTCCACGCATCATGAAATACAACGCGTTGGTATTATCCGTCACTTCTTCTACTCCGTAAGCGCCTTTCCACTGTGGATCCGTATATCTACCTTCGAATGTGTCTCTAAATCTTCGTGCTAGGTCGGCGACCAATTCCGGCTCCATCGTATCGTGTGGGTACAACTGAAAACAATTTTGAATGTCTGTCGCGAATCCGTAGCGAAGTAGAGCCAAGAAACATAGAAGGGACCCGCGCGCGTCGAGCGTCGCGTATCTCAAAACTTCTATGTTCAATTTATCAGCCTCCATTAGTTGCCGGAATTCTAGGGAACTCAACTGTCCCCACGAAATCTTGAAAGCGTCGGCCCATAAAAACAAAACTTCTATCATGAGGGCTTTCAGGTTGAGGCCTTCGGGGCTGATTCCGATTATTCTTGCTTTTGACTTGTCCTTCATCTCCGCCAATACTATTTCCAAATCATAGACGCAGCACGATAAAATGTAATCTATGTTGTCCCGCCTTTTTCGCATTAGTTCCTTTTCCTGATCTAAATATCCGAATTTAGTCAGAACTAACGTGATATCTTCGCGTATGTGAAAACCGACGATGATGTTTTCGCGGCGAAAAATCGTTCCATATACTTTGTGGAAGTGTTCTTTGTCCCAAAATTTCAAATCGATTACAAAGTTCTTTCGGCACATCGTTGAAATCGTTAGAAGTCGCAATGCGTCGCTAGGCTTCGATCCTGGGGTTTTTGGCTTCCTCCCACTCTCTGTATCCAACGCTATGACTATACGTTCTCGAAACTTCGAATTGTTTATCGCCTTAATAAATGCTTTCAAATTTTGGGGCGCCAAAAATAATGGTTCTTCGATGGCCGCATGAGGCACACCGAACAACGACGTGAAATAATTAAAAATATCGGTTGAATGTACCAATCTTCGAACATTGTAATCTTAAAATTTTCATACAATTTCCTAACTACAAATTTTAGACAATAATTTCGAAACAAAAACGACTCAAATGCACAAGAATAAATTTGGACGAAGGGGAGTTGATCAGGCTCTCAAACACCCAAAATCCTCGGCATATAAATTGCCGGCCGGTCAACTTAGAGTCCTATTCCGAAAAATTTCAACATATATTCTACCTTTCCCACACTTACTACTAAGTTGAAAATTGGTATTATCTTGCCGATCTTGAGGCTGCCCGAAGGTGCTATCAATTTCGACGATACTGGACGTTGCCATATCGCGTTTGGATTCGAATTTCTTGAAATCTCCAATCGACGAAAATTACTAATATGCTAACGCTTTGCAAATGAAATCTAAAAAATAACTCCATAATACTTCGAATTTGCGGACTTTATAACTCGGGGAGGGTTTTTCCGGGACTTATAAACCTTTAATTTTCTCACACTAAGCGCGTGAAAAAATATTATTTCGCCCATTAAAATTTTTCGGCGTCGTAATTTTTTTGGTAAATGCCTAAAACTTGCCATAAAGTTGCCAAAAATAAGTCAGTACAATTAAAAATTGAAAAAGAAGAAAGGGGAAAAGGTTAGAAAAAATACAATACATAGGGCATTAGAAAATACACATAAAATTAATCCAAACAAAACGCACAACAAAAACGATAAAAATGAATTGTTAGTTACAGTAAAAATCGGGTGTTCGCGTAACAAAAGGCATTACGCGATTTATAGAAACTATTTGTACGCGCGAATCTGGTTTCCCAGCGCGACGTATTTTTATGACATTTTTCTCTAGATTCGATGTCTCAATTACTTCGTAGGGACCGTCGTTTGTTGTGTCCGCCTTTCCTTTGATAATTCCTTTCTGGTAGAGAACAAGTTCTCCCGTTTGGAACGTCTTTTCGCGAGCCTTCTTATCATACTGTAGTTTTCTTTCGGCCGCCGATTTTTTATGATTTTCATTTATGATTTTATACGTGTTAAGGAGGTGCTCCGTTAACATGTATCTATAGGTGTCGTAATTATTCTGAATAATTATTGGCCTCGCTATCTCATTATCCAATTGAAACCTTGCCTCGTGTCCGTACAGTAGACTATGGGGGGAATTTTTCGTTGTTTTGTGAGGCGTAATCCGATACGCAAATAAAATCTGCTCGAGATAGTGTGGCCAATTGTCGGGGTCGGTTATTGCGACTCTCCTAATTTGCTCGATTAACGTTCTATTGAATCTCTCCACCATACCATTGCATTGCGGGTGGTATGGTGTCGTATTTATTTTCTTTATTTTTAGGAGATCACACACGTTGCGCATTAATTCGGACATGTATGCTGAGCCTTGGTCACTCAGCAAGTGTTTCAGTGTTCCGTGCGTATAAATGACCTTCTCCATAAATGCTTTCACTATTGTGTCGGCTTTTTGATCTGGAATGCATTTTGCCTTGACCCATTTCGTGAAATAGTCCATAAATACAATAACGTATGGTCTTTTTTCTCGAAGGGGTGAAATACTGACCACATCGGTTGCTACTATCTCCCAAGGGTACGAGACGGGTATTGGGTTAAGTGGTTGGATCGGATGTGCTATGGGACGACATAATTGGCATACAACACACGATTTTATCCACTTAATAATGTCGTCTTCCATATTTGGCCACCAAAACTTGTTTCCTATTGCAGCGATAATCCTGTCTATTCCCTGGTGCCCCATTAATGTATCGCCATGATATTGATGTAAGATGAGGTGCCTAAGTCTTGATGGGATCACTAGTTGGCTCTTTCCATGGGCATTTTCGCCGTATAATACTCCGTTTTCTAAGTGAAAACTATTAAAGTATTTTTTCGAACTATTTTCGCCAACATTCCGAAAAATGTCCACCAACTTCGGATCCAATTGTTGTTGTTTCTTAACTAATTCCAGGGAGAACAAATCGGAATCTTTTTTCGCTTCCATCGGTGTTTGATCTATTTCTTGTTGCGTCGGCGGTGGGGGATCAATGAATGTTTCTTGAGTCTCGGGTTCAAGCATTTGTCTCGTCATGGCTCGAGTTACTGCCATGCATTCAGGTTCCGTACTCAATTTCTCCTCTTCGATTTCTTCCTTTGTTTCTTGTCTCTTATTTCGAATCTTTTCCTTTTCTTCGGATCGTGACAAGAAATCTGCGAAGGCGTTTTCACATCCGGCTACGTATTCGAATATATAATTAAATTGACCAAGATATAGAGCCCATTTTAACAACCTTTGATTTTGCTGTTTTTCTGTGGAGAGCCACGTGAGTGGTTTATGATCTGTCCTAATTGTGACCCTAAATCCCATCACGTAGTGCCTATACTGCTTGAACCCGTAAACTACGGCTAAACATTCTCTCTCCATTGTTGAATACCTTGTTTCCGCGTCATTTAAAACTCTACTCGAGTAGGCTATTGTCCATCGATCATTTTCCGTTTCCTGATACAAAATTGCCCCTATCGCTGTTCCTGAGGCATCTGTTTGAATTACAAATCTTGCCGATCCGTCGAATACTGGATATCGAAGGAAGGGTGCCGTCATTAGGGCATTTTTTACACTTTCAAAAGCTGCTAACTGCTCCTCTGAAAGTTCAAACTTTTCCTTCCTATTTTTCTTTGCGAGAGCTTTAAATAAGGGCTGGGCGATAAAGGCTAAATTATGAATGAAACGTTTAGACCACTGTACTAATCCCAAGAACTTTTGCAGCTGCTTGATGGATTTGGGTACTTCGAAATTTTTTACCGCTTCTATCTTTTGTGGATCGACTGACATTCCATTCTTGTCCAATATGTGGCCTAAGAATTTTACACTGGCTGGCATAAAGGAACATTTGTCAGGTTTTAATGTGAGGTTCGCGTTTGTTAGGCATCGAAATATTGTCTCCAAATTTTCTATATGCTCTTCGACGGTTTTGGAAAAAATTATGACATCGTCGATATATACTAGGCATATTTTCCATACGTATGGGTACAAAATTCGTTCCATTAGTCACTGAAATTCCGCGGGAGCATTCTTTAAACCGAACGGCATCACCTTGAACTGGAACAAACCTTCTTGACATATAAATGCTGTTTTTTCTTTTGATTCGGAGTGCATCGGTACCTGCCAGTACCCAGACTTTAAATCCAATGTGGAAAAGTACCGTGCTCCTCCTAGCGCATCTAAATAATCATCGATTCGAGGTATCGGAAATTTGTCGTCTTTTGTCACTTGATTGATTCCTCTGTAGTCGACTACTGGTCTCCATGTGCCATCTTTTTTGCCTACTAAAAACAATGGCGCAGCCCAAGGGCTTCTAGAAGGCTCGATGACACCCTTTTCCATCATGTCTTTCACATGTTCTCGAATTATATCTCTTTGCATAATTGGAGCTCTCCAGTAGTGTTTTTGGACAGGTAACGCGTCTCCTGTATCGATCTTATGCTCTGCTTCGTGGGTCATGGTTAAAGGGTCGTTCTTCATGCTGAATGCCTGCCTATGCTTGAGTAGGACATTCATAAGCTGTTGTTGCCCTTCTCTATCGACACTCGATTCTTTTACCAACTGCGTAACAATTTTGACGAATTCTGGTTTGATTTGCCATTGAGTTTGAGGCTCCGATTGCAGTTGATGTATTTTTTCGTCAAATTCTGGCCCCACGAACTTCGTTTTCGATTTCGCTATCAACTCGTTGCTACGCAATTTGATTCCTTTGTTTGTCTCATTTATGAGTAGGATACGAAAATTGTTGTCTCTAGCGTCCACAATTGAGGCATCGATGTCGAATAAAGTATCTTTTCCTGTTTCTTCCACCACTATGGGACCCTTTGCCCAATCTTTCTGTGGCCATACCACCGCTTGGACAAAAGAAGTGGTATTTGGGGGAATATATGTTACATTTTTCGTCCAAATAAAAGTTTCTTCCTTCATTTCGGTAATTCGCATAACTTGTTCTTGATCTTCGTCACTTTCTAATTCAGGTAGATCTTCTTCTTTGACTTCTTCTTGTAGAGGTACGTAATCCAGAACCATGGGATTCGTAGGAATGGGTAAACGGGACGGTATTTGCGCATCCTCGAATAATGTCTCACTAATAATTTGTTTCTCTACATTTGCTAGGCGTATGTGGCCGTTTCGAAAATCGATAGATGCCTGTATACTAGGATGGGTTAGAAAATCTAGACCCAATATAATACCTTCATTTAGGTTATCTAGTAACGCGAATCTGGCCAGAAAATTCCCAAAACCGGTTCCGACGTAGACGAATGTAGGACCATATGTTGTCACTCGTTTTCCGACAGCTGTTACTACTGAATTTAAGATAGGGAATTTTGTCTTAGGCGTATTCAGTAGCCTCGACGCTGTATCTGTCCTCATAAAGCTAGATTGCGCTCCCGTATCGATTAGGGCTTTAAATTCTTCTCCACGTATCCTAACGGGTATCAATAACGGTTGACATTTGCGAAAATTTTCCAAAAATAGGTGTTCGTTATCATTGGCGAGTCTAGGTTTCGTCTCTGAAGTAGAATTGATAACGTTCCCCAAGCCTAACTCGTAATTCTCTATCAAAACTCCATCTAATGCTATAATTTCCGGCTTATCTTGTTTTTTAGCCTCTTGTGAATTTATAACATTTACGGAATTATTCGGAGGGTTATTCACCGGTTGCGATGGTGTTACTGGTACAATATTTGGCGGTGGCTGCGGGACGCTATTTTGGCGGTAATAATATGCCACATTAGGATTCTGCTCGACATTATTATTGTGATGTGGCACCCATTGGCCGAAATTCACAAATCCTGCTCTTCCACGATTTACGAAGCCGCCACGATGATCAAAATTTCGATTATAAAAGTTATTACCGCGATTCCACGACCTCCCTTGATCCGTTGGTTGAATCAATTCCGGGTGCAAAATAAAACAATTTTCAGACGAATGGCTATTCGATTTGTGGTATGTACAATATGGTCGACGATACGGATTTCCCAAAATTCTATCAGGTAAATTATTATTATATGGTACATTATTAGGATTGTTATTGACTCCCCAACGATTAAGAGCCGGAGGGCCCTGATACCTAATTGCCTCATTAACCATTTTCATAATATCCTGTTGTGATAAAGGAGTTTGAAATGCTGGTGGGGGCGGGAAAATTTGCTGAGGCCGTATAATCTGTTGCTGTTGACCAGTATTACTATCCTGCGGGCGAAATTGTAAATTATTAAATCTTTTATTTTCATAGACTCTATTCAACCGATCATCTTCGCCGTCTTCTTGGTCCTCGCTAAATTCCTTCCAGGCTGTCGTATTGGCTTTCAATTTGTTTACGAATTCCGCCAAAGAGGCGATATTTTTGAATTCGTGAAGCCGACCTTCCATTCCAGTTTGGACGTAAACTGGAGCCTTGTGAAAATACGTTTCGATGACAATTCGATTTCGTTCATTTTCGGTTTTTTCATAATTTAATAAATGAACATAGGTCTTTATTCGTCGTAGAAAATCCTTTGTCGTCTCCCCTTTTCGTTTTTTCATATCATGTAACTCCCTTCTAAGTGCAGGAGTGTCCATTTTGGGGGCAATCATTCTTATCACGCTTGCCTTTCCCTCTTCATAGCTACTATTCTTATCCACGTATGTCGAAGTTTCAAAATCGCAACATCGCCAAAGTACTTCAATTCTTAGGTCTTCCGTATCTTCGGGCTTGAATGTGCCTTCCAAGCAGGCGAAAAAATTGAGTATTTCTGCGGCCTCCATTTTATCCGATATTTCTTTGTTCTTCATTCGACCCAAAATTATCTTGATTCTTTTCTCGGGATCTTCACAATATCGTCCATAATCTTGTTGATTTCGAGGAATATTTCCAGATATAGGTTGTTCCATTCCGCGATTCCATGATGTTGTTGGTATTTCATCTTCCATCCTTCGATGCTGTGCACCCTGAGCCTGTGCCTGGGTGAGATGATTTTCGAACCAATTTAATTTTCTTTCTAAACTTCTGTCTAAATGGTCTTTAACCGGTTCAGACTGAAGTATTTCCGTATTTTCATAATTCGATATTCTTTCATCGAGCTTCTTATCCATTTTCCTCATCAATTCCGGCATTTGTTTTTCGACCTCTTCCATTATCTTTCTCGCATTTTGTTGATCCTGTTCTCGTAACCTTTCTTCCAATAATTTTCGCTCTGCTCTTTCTTGCATAAGTTGTTCTAATATTTCTTGTTCCCGGAGCGCTGCTTTCGTTCTTTCCACATTAACGGCATTTGTTGATTTATCAACGGCTCTTTGCATTGATTCCAGGATGGCTAAAGTGGCCAAATCCTGCAAATTTCCTTTCATCGGCCTTTCCGTTTCATTCCTCGGTTTCGTTTCGATACCAATTTTTGCATCGATTTCCGGTATTGTAGGCGTATATTTCGAATTATGAAACGATACCACATTCGTTTTTGGGGTTAAATTAATTTTCTCGAAAGATGACACTGAACCCGAGGACGTCTGTATCCCCTGATCCGCATAATCATATGTCTCTGCGTCAATAGTCTGATCTTTGTTGCTATCATCGGGTGAATTTGCAAATTTCTTTGCTACTTGTTCGATCGTCGCTTCCATGTTTGCCATTCGTTCAGCATGATCCTCTTTATTCAATTCCGTTTGCGATAATGTTACTTTCGGTCGTCGTCTGGGTTGCTTTCGTACTGTTAATTTCGGTTTCGATACTTTCTTCATCTTTTACCTTTGTAGCTGTACAAGTCACCAATGTCGTATTAACATGCTCGTATGCCCTCGGCTGCCTACCTGCGGTTCTTGGGAGATCCAATCTGGTACGGCCCCTGACGCTAACCCGGTACTAATCACACTCCTACTGCAGTAAGTTGAGACTTGATGTGCGAGAACGTTTATTGGTGAGCAAAAACACAACAGGTAGTAGAATACAACGATGGATGTAAGTACGAAACAAAAGTGCAGAGTGCCAAAAATACAAACGCTAACGCCTTCAACCTCCCTAGTTGGCTGATCCTTCTTTTGTCCCTGAGCAACGAGCCACAGGGCCAATGGGATATCTCAGGCCACGGCCCAAGCTGAAACTCTACCAAAAATAAGTGAACTACCTCAGACAACCACTCACTGGTTCCTCTCCTCAAGATGGACGTCGCAAACGTCTCAGGCCGCGTCACTACTCAAATTCGTCCGCGACGCGAAGCTCAAAACACAAATAAACGAAATGGCGATCCTTTCCTTTGTCACCACCGTCGAAATACTAAGGCGCCTGAATGCTACGGTGCAGACGCCAATATCACACAAAGGAGAGGCGATTCTCCAGACGAAAATATTATTCACAATAATAATAATAATAAGAAAGAATAAGAAGTGAATAAAAAACACTGCGGCGCGTCTAACATCGACTTGCCAGTGATATGCAAAACATTTGCGCCGACCATTTATTTATTTTTGAACAAAAATATGAGTAACACAAACCGTTTTATCGGTTTGTTTACCTGAGAATAAATGAAAACACTTTAGCAATAAAGAAACTTCAGAAAATGAAATGATGTAATTAGAGGACCAAAGGTCAGAGGAATTGACCCTCTGACAGCCCTGTCATACTTCGCCGTGCGGTACCGCGGGGCAACGCGCGTTGCCGGATGTCCTATTCATAGTAACAGGCGGCGCCGCGCGGTGGCTTGTCATACTTCGCCGCGCGGTACCGCGCGGCGCCGTACAGCGCCGCTTTTTAGTATGAATACAACAACCGGTGCCGCGCGATACCGCGTGGTGAAGTATGACAGGGCCTTAAGTCTAAAGCCCAATTCAGCAGTGAAATCGCCGACTGTCGGCAACAAAAATCCCAGGATTTTTTCACTTCTGAATGGGGCTTAAGCCTTAAGGGTCATTTATATTTGATTTTTCGATGGAACTGATCGTCAACAGCTTGAAACGTTCAGCCTGAAAATCTACTTTCAATCAGATAGAATAACTGCAATTTTGTAGAAAACGACCGACAGTAACCTCCAACCGAACCTAACGGAACAAAAATTTTCCTTTCGTTCGGTAACGTTGTGTTGATTGCCTCTGCCTGAGTCGATTGCTCAAGCCAGTTTAAGCCTATGCCTGAGCCAGGTTCATAACCAGTTATTGTAGGTGCCTTTTGCATCTTTTGCATTACACACGTTATAAGATGGGTGGCCACCAGGCGCACTAACTGTTTTTGATCAGGCGCAGCCATGAGCTAATCTACTTCCACTTACTAATTAATCTTCAACAGTTTCTATCGACTGAATTACCCCATCTTTTATTTATTCATTGAGTCAGTATTTTGCCAAAAAATGACATTTTTCATCAATCCTATGAATTTTTCTTTCACTGACTTGGAATTTTTCGGGGGATTTCAAAGGGAACTATGGCATTTATAAACGATGTAGATTGAAGACATCATTATAGACTGTAAGTTTGAAGCTTCTTTTCAGCAATGTCTGTTCCAAAGATTCATTTTCCAGCATTTTTCATATAAAAATTTCTTGAAATTTTTCCAGTGCTCCAGAAATAAGGAGTGATTTACAATCTATTAGTTTGATTTTAATTTACATCCAATGTGCAAGCATTATCCTTTCCATTGGCATACTCGATTTTTATCATAATCTTGCAAGCTTATTGAGAAGTGTTGCAATTGGGTGTTTCGGCGTTTTTCATCTTTCAACTATTGTAATGATTTGTGGTTAGTTTGTACAATGATACGCTGTCCATAGACATAGTGATAGTACATCTACAGCCGGTTCCACGAATATTGCTCTCCGAGAGCCAGTTTAGAGCAGAAACAGCCAGTTTGGCTCTGGAAATCCGTTCCACAAATGTGCTCGCGAGCTTGCTCATGAGAGCCAAAAAAGAGCACGATTAGAGCAAAAAGAGAGACAGCGCGATAAAAATTGACATCATTTTTGACACTAGCACTTTTCTGATTAATTTTTTATCTCTTCACCGGGTTTAAAGTAATTTTTGCATGCGTTTCTGTGTTTATGCTAATTTTCTACATAGCTGACTATTTATAAAATAAGTAGTTTAATTTTTTTGATGTGGAAAATATTGATTTTTGAGCAGAAAATGGTAAAAAATGTTAACTTTTAATTGAAAACGGTGAGTTTTTTACCAAAAACATTGAAAAAGTTTTGATTTTTAATAGACTTTGCTCATTCTTGAACGGAAAACGGTCAAAAATTTGAAATTTTTTGCTAGAATATAATATTTTTTGAACGAAAAACAATTGAAAATATCAACTTTTTCTAGAAAATCGTGACTTTCGAATGAAAAATTGTGACAATTGTCAATCCTTGCGAGAAAATATTCAGATTTGGTTAAAAGTGAAAATTTCTCGCGGAATAGGGACATTATTGAACCAGAAAAAACGGTCAAAATTATTGGCAGGAACTGATAATTTCTGAGAAACCATCAAGAAAAAAACTGCACAGAATTCTTTTTTGGAACAAAAAATAGTCGAAAACTTTAGTTTTTGGTGAAAAAATTGTCCTCTTTGAACATACCTATAAGAAGTCCGACCAGTTGAGGGGTGTAAACCCAAAATTTTTAGGTGACGTCCCGAAATCTTCAAAATTTAGGGGGGTCGAAAAAAGTCAAAAAAATTTCGAAAATTTTCCCAAAAAGTCACTTTTTTCTCAATTTTCGTGAGTTTGGGGGCAGGGTTGGGTATAGGTTTGACCAAGTTGGGGGTGGGGGTTCCGAAATTTGGGTATAGGGTTCGACCAAGTTGGGGTGGGGTCTCTCCCAACACCCCTCTAATTACAGGCATGTTTTTGAACAAAAAACCCTAGAAAACGTCGATGTTTCTATGCAAAATAGAAATTTTCATATAAAAAACAATTTATGTCAGCTTTTCAGTGGAATGTGGTCCTTTCTCGAAAGTCCAAAATGATAGTTTCTGAACGAGAAGGTCAGAAAAGTAATTTTTCTGGAACTTAATAGTTATTTCTCAACAAAAATGCTCAAAAATGTCCTTCAAAATTTTAAATCGTGTATGCAGTTTTCGACGACTGCCTCCCCCAACTTCCAGTTATTGACAGGCTAGAAATCGACCAAGAATACATATTGTGGTCGAAAATCACTTTTTTGGGCAAAAAATAGGTTTGGGAGAAATTTTTTTCAGTGCTTCATGCCGAAATGATGCTCAGTATTATTTTTAAAAGAAAAATTAACTGATCAAAGGCGTAATTTGTCCATTTTTGAGTCAAAAAAACGCATTTTGGAGCACTGCGTGACTCCCTACCTCAAAAAGTGGTTTTGATCGTGTACCCAATGGTCCGGAGCTCTTACAGGTATGGGATCAAAAAGATCAATTTTCTGGTAGAAATGTTAATTTTTGAAGAAAAAATCAACTAAAATGGCAATTCTTTGGCAGATAATTTGGGAGAAAACTGTCCAAAATGGTAAAGTTGTGTTGAAAAATTGTGTTTACTGAAGCAAAAAACAGTCAAAACGTCAATTTTTGGGTCATCATTTTCTCATGGTTTTGTGGGTGAAAACTACTTTTTGAAGTGATTGGGAACTTTTTAGTCGAAAAAAATCGATTTATTTTCTTTATTGTCTCCATTTCTGAGATAATTTCTGGCTATCGATGATCTCTTCCACAGAAAATGCCGTTTTACTGTGTCTTTGACGCTCCATTTTAAACAAAAATGTCAATTTTTGGATCTCCAATGCTAAATTTAAAAAAACAATTTTTTTCTCGTGTACAGGAAAAAATTGCGAGAGAGGAGCAATGAACAACTTAAAACACGAATAATTACTCTACAGTATAACGCAGTCTTAATTTGTGACCCAATACATAGTAAAAATATAAGAGATACAAAACAGAGACAGTCCTAAGCCAGTCCCTAGCAGTCTTTCAACTTTTGGTTCTGCTCTTGCTTGTGTGAACACTTTTTTTGGTTCATGGAACCCACTTGGCTCTAAACTGTCTCTTGCAGAGCCATTTCACAGAGTCACTCTCCAACAGAGCTGGCTCTCAGTCAGATAAAATTTTGTGGAATAAATTTTCTTGCTTTTGTCCCCAGGAGAGCCAAAACAGAGCAAGAATCGAGAGACAACAAGTTTTTGCCCGAGAGGCACTTTCTTGGAACTGGCAGCTGAAAACGATATACGAAAGTTAGACATTCTCACTCAGTTGTACATATCGGGTTACAGTCAGTTAAGACTCCGCTATTATAAGTCATAATCCACTAGTGGTCACCAGATTCTTGATATAAAACTGCACCAACTGCTGTAATGCTTGTGTCAGTTTGGATGATAAATTGAGCATTACCATCATAAAAAGGGTAGTACAACAAAGGTGTAGAACTCAGGGCAATTTTTATACCATTTGATGCTTTTCCTTAGGTATCAGTGATGATGTAGGTCACGTCTTTTTAGAGCAGATGATAAAAAGTTGCTCATAAAGTAGAACTTTGCATTTGCTTCTTGGTGCTCAGAAACTGGTAGCTGAAAATTGCTTTAGCCTTATCTGGATCAGTGGAAATGCCATGAGCACTGAGGAGGAATCCTAAGAATTTAACTTTGCATCATGAGAATTGCTCGAAGGCTGATTAGCATCTCTAAGGTATCTGAAGACTATCTGAAGGTGTTCTGAATGCTCCTTAAGGGTTCTTGAGAAAACAACAATATCAACAATGTAGACCAGACAAATTTTCTAAATGTATCAGTGAAGAATTCTTTCCAAAAAAGGAAATTCTGTAGGTGCATTTTTAGGCTGATGAGTAGAAAATTAAAGCAAAAAAGCCTTTCCAACAGACGAAGGTGGTTTTGTCTCTTTGTTATCAAGGAGAACTTGCCAGTATCCCGCTTCTGAATCTAAAGTGGTAGTGAAAAACTTTGCTTTTCCCATTACATCCAAGGTAATCATCAACTTGTGGAATCAGAAAATGATTGCTGAGTGTAATTTTGTTGATGCCTTAATGGTCAACTATCGGTGGCCACAAACCATCATTCTTTTTTACTAGAAAAAGAAGAGCAGCCCATGGAGAACATGAGGGTTTGATAAAATCTGTCCCAAGCATTTCTTGGCTATGGGATCTAACTATGGGACGTTGTTCAATGGGAGCACAATAGTAATGTCTAGTGATAGTTTTTGCATCCCCAGTAGCGATGCCAACAGTTAGTTCATGGATGAAAGTAGGGGAGTCACCAGGTAAGCTGGAGACATTGTGATACTTTTTAAGTATTTTGATAGTTTCGGCCTTCTGAGTGAGATGTACGAAATTATTTTATGTCATTTTTTGGAGGGAAATATGAAGTTTGTGATCAGTGAAATCACATTCTGTTGCATTAGCAGCAATGAAAGTCAGTGGACTTGCTAGCGAGCTGGTGGGTGACTTTTCCAAAGAGTGCTCAATGATAGTGATTACTCGGGTATAGAAAATTTAGAACAGTTTCCAGTATTACTGACAAAAAGAATGGGACATGTGCCATTAAAGATATTTTTGACAGAAATCTCCATGGGGTATTCTTCTCTATTCGAATGAATTCAATGTTGGGAGTAAGGTTGAATTTTTCCAGTAGCTGAAGTGACTACAAAAATGGGTTTGGCAAGGTCAGTGACTACAAAATTGTAGGAATCAACAATAGAATCAGTGTCTGTTTGAACTGGGTGGTCAGAGAGTTCAGCTTCAATCTCTTCAACTTGATCATCAGTTACTGATGATTCATTATCATTGGATTGGTTTTTGATTAGAATTTCTTCCATAATCAGTTGTTCAAGATTTGTGAGGAAGAATATGGGTTCAGAGTATCTTTAAAATGTCTTGGGAATATAGTAAGGTTGCTGTTTATTGGCTATCTCTGTGTATCTTTTTTTGAATATCAAGACAGCATTCACATCAGGATGTGCCAGTGAATCTGTGCAGATGATACACTGTTTACCAGTATCATTCCCCAGAATGACACACTTGATAAGATGCTCTGCAAAACCTGATTACATCGAAAACAGAGCCGGGCCATTAGCTTTAAGTACAGCTCCATCTGTGACATAAAATGCCTGCAGACAGGAGGGGATACCTATTTTATCAAATCTGTTTTTAGCAAACCAGATGATAATACAGAACACTGTGCACCAGTATCAAGGAGAGTATTTGGAGTATGTCAAATTTTGATAGGGATAAGGAAAGCATTGGTAGGACAAAACTTTTTAACATATTCAGCAGTGGCAGGGGTTAATTTACTTATCTGGCACATCGCCGAGCCTGCCTGTCAAAACCAAACTTGCTTTCAAGTCAAAACTGAACTCACTGTCAAGGCAGATGAAGAATGGTAATAATTTCTTATTGGGAACAGCCTCATTGATGCACAATAGATTCATATTTTTGACAATTACCTCTATTTGATTTTGCTCATTGCGATGGAAGAGGTAATGAATATTGATGGTGGAAAAACCAAAATCATTTACGCAGTTTGAAGGGGTTAATCAGAAAAAACAAGAAGTGTAACATTATGGGAAGGGTTATAGGGAATGTTTGAAGTTAAGATAGGTCCTTACTCAACTACCAAATGGACGTGGAAACTATTATGGCTAGATTGATAAGCAACATCGGTTTTTAACTTAAATATGGTTGGGATAGCTAATATATCGGATGTGGGGGTAAGATGAGATGCCGGTTGATTGTTTTGGGTATTAAGGGCGAAAGAATGTTGGGGTTATTTAATTGATTCTCTAAATGGGACTGGGGAGAGTTAGTACCAATGGGAAGATTGATTCTTTCCATTAGGGCATTGTGAATCACAGTTTGGTGTTGTTGGGTTTCAGGTGGTTCTCCTCAAGCTCCCTGAGGAGTCACATGCTGTTTACGTCAATTTCTCTGGTTCTATCTTCAATCTGGCCAAGGATTAGGATGGCAGTGACTGTGGTGGAAATATTTTGTTGGCCTAATTTAGTAAGTTGGCTAAAGCTGTTAGCTGCTGTGTAGCTTCAACATGAAAATTTGCCAGCTCTGCCACACAAACATTATTGACACTCTTAGATAAATGTCTTTTACTTCAGCAGGGCTGGGGTAAGGGAAGGGAACATTGGTTTTGGGAAAAACTAGATTTGGAGGAATCAGAATGGTAGGAAGTACTTTGAGTTTGGTGGTTATTGGAAGGGGTGTGACACAAAAGCGACAGCTGATTTTGGGAGGGGTTGTTGGCTTGAGAACTGCTTGCAATTGCCAAAGCTGGTGCTGATTGTATGACCAGACCCCCTACCAACTGAGGGGATGGCACCAAAAAAAATTATTAGTGGCCGGGCACTTAAAGTTTTGTTCAAGATGATAACTACATGTGGGGACAGGGATGTTGAATCATGAATTGTATGAGTTGGTACAGTCGGCACTAATCTCACTGAAAATTGGGCTTGATTTGCAGAATCCTGCAGGCCTGATCTCACTAGTGAAAGAGTAGAGACCAAAAGTGCCACTATTTGCAAACTTTGTGCTGGTTGGGAACGAATAGTAGTATTTGAAGATGGGGCGGTGACTAATGCTGCACTATTTGCCAGTTGGGTTTGGGGAATTTTTTGGGAATTTGTTAGCATTTTATAAAATCTGAGGGTATAACTGAGGGTTTTTGATCTACAAGGTCTAGCCTCTGGAATTCAAATAAACTCGGAAACTAGGCTGGGATACAATAAAATAGGGAGTGAAGTACCTAAATGAACCTAAATGGATCACCAATGTTGTATTTTTAAAATGAGTGGGGACTTCTGGTTATTGGTGTCCTGCTTACAAATCCAAGAGATTTGTGAGGAGGATTTATTTATTTCCAAGAGGTTCGAGGCCTTAACAAATTTATGCTCACCTGTGTTGGGCATAGGCTCCAAAAACCTTGCCAATTTGATGACAGCAAAACAAAAAAATGAAAATATTATTGAATATTCCAAATCATGAAATCGAATATTCCCTGATTTGAAATAATAATGAAGTCCCTGAATCATTGGAGTGCAAATTTATTTGAGGCAACAGGCTATGCCACAACTAATAATTATAAAACAGGTCAATAATATCACTGACAGGAACTTCACCACACCAACAAAATTCCTACTGTAATTCCAGCAATCCAGTGTCGTGTAGCATGCAATACTGTGGTGGCAGATAAGTATCTGTGGTTGTAAAGTGCGAGAAAGTGTGGAGTGGAAATTAAAAACAAAAATAATTTCCAAAAGCACACTACAACACTCAGCTGTTGTTGCACCATAGATGAAACATGCATGTCTTTTCAGGCGCCGTCATACAGGTGGAAACTGATGCTAAAGGAGAAAGGATTGTCAGAATTATGAATCCAGAACCAACAACAGTCACTACGATTCTGACAACAACAGTCACTACGATTCCCACAACAACCAAAAGACCAATTCCGCCAATGGCACGAGCTTTCGTCGTTTGCATCAAATTCAAAGAGGTGGAAGGAAAAATTTTGCACAATCCAGATCGCAAAACGGCATTCGTAGTAACTGGCTACACAGAGACAGTTTCCCTATGTCGAAAAACCGTCGTATTTCGATCATTTTTGATCAACTCGCCCAATTTCTACCAATTACAAAACAAATGTTTGGTGGAATATGGTCAAGATTTCTATACTGTTGAAGTAATCTTGGGCAAAGAAGAGCCCAAAAATTTGGACGTCAAATTTTGGACTCCCATTCGGATAAAGTCGGGCGGCATTTTCGGCCGGGCTCATTTCAAAATTTCGAACAATGGACGCGATGAAATGGCGGCCGTCGATCGGTCGCACTGGAATGTCGATCGAGCTTTCTACAGGCCACCTTATTGCGGGAGTAAGAATCTTTTGCTAGAATCTGTAAGTGATAGGCAAGTACTGCTTCGACCTATTGTTCTACCGTAATCTTTGTTTATCTATACTGAAACCAGATAGTCTATGAAAAGTGGCATCCTGACTGTAGTTCAGGAAGTAGTTGGAATAAGCTTCTATTTTTTCCATATGCTGACTATTACCCGATTAGTTGCAGATAAAAGTGGTCAACAATGCCAACATTATTTCCGATCTCAAATAATTGTGTGCAGCAGCTAACTTAATTTCAATGCAGGGCAGTTTTGGCCCAGGGCTGTTTCAGGGCAACGTTATTTTTAGACCACGATTGGCACAGGGAAACTTTCTCTTGAGCGCCGTGCACAATGGAAAATGTATTATTTTGCAGAAGTCAAACTTTCAATCTCAGCAATTAAAGTCATTACCCAATTCTAGCCTGGTGATTGTAATTGTTTTTCAGTTTGAGTCTTGAGCTTTCATGTACAACATGCAATTTTTTGTTGGCTGCAGTTCTTGCTTAGAAATCAGTCAAAATTGATCATTTTGTCTAAAAGTTTAGTTTTTAAAAGTTTCTGAGTGTGTTTTTTCAGTTCGAACACAAAAATAAAATTTGTTCCCACTAGTTTTCAACATTTTTACATGAAATTTCAAAGTTTTCATGTAAAGCACTAAGAATCTCAAAAAACGAAAATTATGCAAGGGGTCAGCAATATTTCTCCCCATGTTCAAGAATCCCTGAACTCCCAAGAATATATATGATCTTGAGTAGCATAAAAGCATGCACAGCATATAAAATATCCTTTGGATCAGCCAACACAAGGGACGCAATTAATTTTTTCTTTTTTCGAAACAAAAAGAAAGGTCTTCTCACACATCCAAGCAAATTGAGACTACATATGTGTTTGATTAGCACTTCATTAAGTTGATATTTTTTGGAATCAAGCATGTTTTGTTTTAAAAAATCTTTAAACTATGGTGTAATTCTCAATTATGAGTCATTTATACTTGCCATATCGACATGACGGAAAGGAACAGATTGCCAACAGCTGGAAACGTTCAGCCTGAAAATTCACTTTCGGTCGGAAAAGATAACTGAAATTTTGTGGAAAACGACTGATGGTAACCTTCAACCGAATGGAACTGATCGAAAATTTCCCTTTCGTTCGGTTAGGTTGTGTCGATTGCATTCTGTTCTGTTCCATTCCATCTGAAAAGGCAAATATAAAAGACCCTAAGTTGACTTTCTGTTACTATTTCTTGCTCATTTTCCTTCATCATCTTCTAAATCATTAATAGCTGTCTGGCAGAAATCTGGACTTTTTCCAATCCTTCACTGGGATATCAATTTTTGAAATGTTGTAAAGTGAGTTACTCCAATGTAAAAAGCATGAAATATACATCTAAGCAGTGAAATTCCTTTTTTTCTTGCTCCCACTTTTCGCTGCTAAACTGCTATCAAAAGAGGAAACTTTACATTCTCACGTGTACAAGTTTTATTCTAACCTCTTTGATGAAGGCAAAAAATTTACGTTCTCTCATTTCAAAAATGAAGGCGTTCCAAAAAGTATGATCCATAGTGTTCTACAAGGCTATGCCAATGGTTGACCAACTAATCGTCATCCTGGATCTGGCAGAAAGCCAAAAATTATTACGAAAACCAAGCTGAAGTGGCGCACTTCAGCATTCAAGGACAGTTGCTCTGTGTCCATTCGCCTGACCACCAGAAAATTTGGAGCTTTGATGTCACACATACATGAAATTGTTCAGTAGAAGTTAAAATTACAGTATAGGAAGAAAATTCGAATTCCCTCTACATCTAATGTGCAAATTCAACATTCAAAGATGAAGTGTGGCTAGTTTCTTTGATGTTTAGGTGAAAAACGTTTCATGACAGATGATGAGTCATAGTTTACTTTGTAACACGCCTTGATAAATGGCAGTGGCGGGTTTTGCACTCTGGACATATCAGGTACATCTTCAGATGTTAAATTTGTTAAAAATACGGAGTTCGAACAGAAAGTTTTGGTTTGGATCACCATCGGGCCAAATGGCTTGTCACAGCTTTCATTTGCAAATCTGGCTATGTCATCAATGCTCAACATTATTTGAAGGAATGCATTAAGCGTAGGTTGATCCCTTACATCCCGCCAACTACACTGATGGTGAATATGTCTTTTGGCCAGGGCCCAGTTGCACAACTGTTACCTTCGATGAAGGTGCGACCTTCATTTACTGTGTAATGCGAAGGCTCGAGCTAGAGCTGCCCTTCGCGCAAAGGTCACAGCTTTTCGGCAATATTTAACTGTTAATTTATGGCGAAAATAGCTTATTCTTGGCCTTAATCTGCATTTTGTGTGATTTTTTCCTTTCGTAATGTTAAATTGACGTCGCGCTGGCATTTTCCCTTAAATTAGGGCCATGTGTTTGGTTTCTTATGCGTTTTTTTCGATTTGTATTGCAGAAACTCAGTCTTTTTTCAAGTATGTCAGCATTTTTAATGTTTATCACTAATTCTTTTCCTTAATTTCATTTTTCATTGAGTTTCTACTTATTTTAGCGACCTTCGGTGATTTCCCTCCCCCATACTTTTCCCATTTTCTGACCATACCTGTAAGAGGTCCGACCAGTTGGGGGGAGGGTAAACCCAAAATTTTGGGTTGGGTGTCCCAACTTTTCCAAAATTTTTGGAGGGGGTCGAAAAACCCCCAAAAAAGTCGAAAAAATTTCGAAAATTTTCCCCGAAAAGGACCAACAAAACACTTTTTTCCTGATTTTTTCCAACTTTTCCGAGTTTGGGGGGGGGGGTGGGTATAGGGTTGACCAAGTTGGGGGTGGGAGTCCCCCCCAACCTCCCCCCAATTACAGTATGTTTCTGACGAAAAAACGAAAAATTTTTAAAAACTTCTAACTTAAACTTTTGGTCAGTTCCGCGTCCTAATTCTTGCGCTTCCAGTCATTCATAACTTTAAATTATACATTTATAACCGTATAACTTAAACGTTTATAACCGTAATTGGCGCCTCACTTTTGCAATAACTTCTCTCTGAATTGCGCTGATTTTATTTTTCTCCAGCAGGACTGAAATTAATTAGATACAGTATAACTCACTAATCCATGCAAAATAACAGAAACAGCTTTACTTGTGGATCGGAGTGCAGCGAAAATTCGACCTTCACCGCGAAGTTTGGACCTTTGAAGGTTCGACCTTCACTCTGATTGTGCAACGGGAATGAAGGTCGTATGATGGTCGTATGACCTTCGGCGAAGGTTCTACCTTCAGGAAGGTAACAGTTGTGCAACTCAGCCCAGATCAAGTGGGTGCACATTATGCCAAAATCATTTTAGATAGCTTGCGTGTCAAAAATGTGGAATTTGTGGAAAAGTCTTTAAACCCTGCCTGTGTTCCAGTTCGAGCCATCAAAGATTTTTGGTCGTATCTGAAGTTTTTGGTCTACGTCCAAAGTTGGCAATCAAAAACTTTACAACAACTGATAACTCATATAAAGTTCTGTTTAAAGAAAGTTGATAACAATATTATACAGAAGTTGGCTGTGAGTACTCGCAAAAGGATTGGTTCTGTATGACGAAATGGAGTCATTATAGCTTGTAATTAGCCCCATCTTGTAGAATTTTTCTTGCTCTTTAACTTAATGTAATGATTGTCCCATAATAGAAATTGGCATTGCAAAAAACGACTTTTTATGGCAGTCCAGATTTTTACCGGACACTCGTTACTGAAACTCGAATCCACTTGAGGTCGAATCTACCCAGGGCCGTTCTTAGGGTTTTATCGGCCCTGGGCGAACTCAGGTTCAGCGGCCCTCATTTTTTCCAATAATTATTATACATGGCGCCATTTTACGGCAATAGATGATTTACTACTTTACATATTTTACAATATCTAAAAACGACGCATAATTCGATACAAGATTATCATTCACTAAAAATAGCACATTTATGAACTGGTCTTATGACTTCAGTCTTCCAACTCTGTGTATGCTCATGCATCATAAGCGACATTACACAGCATATAACTTGTATGTAATGCAAAGTCTGCACACACCTCAATAAAACACCAGGACCGAGTGTACACCAGTTTTTATAAATGGAATTCCCAGGTATTTTAGTTCTTTTTTCCACAATATACCAGATTTTTTCGGAGGAAACCTCAATTATTGCTGCAGTGAATGGTGGAGATGTGTATACCATGCTGAGACCTGAGCAATGTGCTGATATTTTCAATCACCGCTGAAAAACAAGAACACCAAAAATATCAACTAGAAATCAACCATTTTCGATGGATTAGGTTGAAATAACAGAATTCAAATCGGTTTTGGACTGGAAAATTCGAGTAAAATTCAAAATTCTACGACGCCTGAGCTCAAAATTTTCTCCGAAAATAAATATTCATCAATATTCGACAATTTAATTTTTGTTCCCACATTTTTTCGTTTCAGTGGCTGTCTACTTTTCTTTAAGTAATTATGTTTCAACTGATGGCTTCTTTGTGTCTAGAGTGGCTGTTTTTGCCACTCACGACACAAAGAAGTGTAGCGTGAAAAAACAGGTGATTTAGACAATTGTGAAATTTGTGTGTTCTGATGCACATTGGGTGAACTGTAACGCTCCATAATTTTTTCCCAAATGGGAAAGATTTTTTTGAAACACGTTTCTACTCAGAAAGCTCATATAGCTACTGTTTGCGTACAAGTCAGAATGATTAATACTTATTGTATTAGCAGGTTGAGTAGTGTACTAACTATGCACCACAGGGACGGTTTTAGAACCTGTTTTATTCACATAAATTTCATGAATCTAAAGCATTATTTAATCTGAATGTGTCTAAATGGTAATCAGAATTTCAATTGAATCTGTCATTACCTAACGGTTGACAAAGTACAAAAATTTGTCTCAAAGCGTATCGTAAACCTCCGGATCATTGATATCATGAGAGAATTGCTTTTCTGAAACTCGATACCTGTGAAAAAGGAGGGTCCTAACTCATATTGTCATGTTATATAAAATATCTTTTTGAAAAACAAAGTTGAGGTCGGAAGATTTCTGCGCTATCATGCAGTCGACCACCAGATCAGAAAAGAAAGAGACTAGAAACTAAAGGTGGTACCAAAAATTTGAAAAGAGTGGTCAAAAAAGTGTCTGTATCACAAAGGAAAAATTTTTTGAATAGTGTAAATGAGCGTTCTATAATTTTGATTAAAAGTTTAGCTGCGACGTCACTGCATCGATCAATTCAAAATGAATGGAATGAAACATTGAAAATTTCCAAAACAAAGAAAAATAGAATTTCCTGAAATTCGTTTCAATTTCGTCATATACAAAATAATTAATGTCATACAAAGCATCTCTCATAGGAGTATAAAGCATTAGCTGTTCTTCGATAAGAACAGTAAACATTGCGTTACTAGCCCACAATATCTGTAACAAAATTAAGCTCCGAAAGTTATAGCAATCATCGATTTGGCAAATATAATATCAACAGGAAAGTTGAAATCTTCATAATATAATAATAATAATTTATTCGTCTTTAGAAAAAATAAATTCAGAAAAGAATAAAGAAAAAATATTATCACGAGCTTAGAGGCGATTAGTATCGCGCGGATATAAGCACAAAAAAGCTATACATCGTTTTTTAAATACATGAACATTAACAGCGGATGTAACATGACTAGGTAACATATTCCACATATCAATATATCTATTACAAAAATCGTTTTCGAGTAATCGTGTACGAAATTTTGTCTTATATAATTTATATGGATTGTTAATACGATAATTAAATTTACTATATACAAAAAAAATTTTTTGAGTCCAAAATGCCGTTACAGATTATAGAATAAACATAGCATAAATCGGTTATAGTTCTCCTGAATTCAAGAGAATGCAGACTGGCGGACTCCAATCTTTCTTGATAATTCCTAGAGTTAAAGCCATATAATCGTTTTGTGAACCACCTCTGAACTTTCTCTACCCTTTGTATTTCACCCATTGGGGTAGGATTCCAAATAGGACCACCATACTCAAAGATGGGCGAACATGAGTTTTAAATGCCCTGGTTTTTAATTCATTTATGTTTGAGTTGAAACATTTAAAAATTAGATTTGATACCCTAGAAGCCTTCTTGATCATGTAATCACAGTGTGGAACAAAACTGAGTTTTTCGTCAACATAAACACCAAGACCTTTCATTTCAGTGACAGTGTCAAGGTCACATTCATCAATTTTGTACTGATTTGATGGATTATTTTTTCCCAAATGTGAAACTGCACATTTGGGCAATGACATACTAAGTTGCCATTCCTCAGACCATTTATAGAAACTGTTTAGATCTTCCTGGATCAATACTGTATCACTTGCATCATTAATTACTCTTCAAAAAGCGTTAAATGTTTAAAAGAGACGGAATAGATTTACAGATGCACTAAAATGTTAATTGAGTATTGATTATAGACTTCCCATGTGCACTTCAGCCAAAGCCATATAAATAATGATACTAATGCTTAAAACCGATGTGAAGTGCGGGGGAAATTGAGGTTTTGAATTTTTAAAATGCATACTTGGCTTATCATGCGATAATTCAGGCTTATATCTCGCAATAAAAACAACTACGACAATCTAAATCGAAATTCCCTGACTTTTCGAGGTTTTACAGGAACCACTTATTTCCCTGACTTTTCCAGGTTTTCTAGGTTGCTGGACACCCTGATTGCAAAAGAATTTAATAAACCGGCGCCAAAATTATGTTTGTGGTGTACCGTTTGTATACAAAAATAGAAAATTTTATTGAGGGCTGCTAAAAAAGGCATTCTTCAAGCATACACTAAAATATTTTTAGCGGCCCTGGCCGGCCGCCCAGCTCGACCCCCCTAAGAACGGCCCTGAATCTACCGAGGTTCAATACTTACCAAGCCCAACCTACATGCTAGTGTAACAGCAGCGTATATTGCGTTAAAGTAAACAAAAATATCCGTTTGACGTGAGAGCGCAGAATTTTTTGGGCATTGTGAAATTTTAAATGATTTTTATTTGAATGCAAAAAGTTTGGACAGCACTTCTCTCCCACGATACATACCATTCGTTTCAAATGTTTCTACCCTACTTAATCACTATTCCCTAAACTACGTGTAGTGATGCCACACTTGTATGGGAATTTCTATAGAATGTTGTCTACTGCAAAATGAATTTTTTGCATACTATACTATTAGTTTGGACGGCTGAAAACGAAAACGGCTGTCGTCCGTTTTTCTTGAAATGCTCAAAAAAAGAAACAGGAAAGCAAGTTATACATGTTATATTTTAACGATTTTTTGTCAAACCACGTATCATGTGGGACTGAAAAATTCTGAGCAAACTCAAGCATACATGTAATTGGGGGTAAGTTCTATAGGAACCCTCCTCCCCACCCCCAGAAATCGTCCGCCATATGGCTAGCCATATCGTAGTCATAGGTGCTCTCATGCTTTTGATTAGAAAAATACTGAAAAATGTCAATTATTTTACGAAAAATGTCAATTTTTGAACAAAAAGTGGTCAAAAATATAAATTTTGCGCCGTGAATACATTTTTAAAAAAATTTACAATTTTTGAACCGTTTGTCGGACTTTTTTGGTGGAAAAATTAATTTTTTTCCTCAGAGACCTCTCCCCCTAAAATTTTGGGAATCAGTTACCCCCTGCCCCAAGCCACCTGACCCCCCAGACCTCAGGACTCCGTTATATATATGAACTCAAGTATTCTTTAAGAATTTTTTAATTTCAACATTCTACGGCAAAAGCTTTGCATGTGTCACATATTGCGCCATCCATGTCACGTGTATGACATGTTGATCTTGGGAGAGCTGGGGAGGTTTGGGTATCTCATCAGGTAGTACCGTGTTTTAGACGTCACATTGATGGTGAACCATATCAGATTGATCCCATTACAGTGAGTAATAGGCTGTGACTCCTGATGGATACTGGCATTTTCCCCAGGCTTCCCAAGTTGGCGTTGGGGCCTAACCTGGCAATTGGTGGCTATAGAGAGGTCTATAGTTGGTTCTCTTGGGTTGTCCTTGGGGTCTTGCTGTAGGGTAATGGACAACGCTGCCAGGCTAGGTGCGACAATCCCCGAGTCCTACTCAGTGAGAGTGGGGACAGGGTCACCCGTAAAATGACCTAAACTATGGGACCCGATTATGAACCAGACAGCCCCTTTTAGCCCGAACCTGAGAGGTGGAGGCCCTACTTATCTGTGGAAACCTTGGGGAAACCGACTTAGGAAGGATTTCCCAACAAATAACCCACAAACAACAACAATAATCCCCTGAGAAGACTCACCTAGTCCTGTTTCTCAAGCGATTACGACGCAACGGGCGGCAAGTCCCTGGATGCTTTCGGTCTTCTGGCACTGGGAGCGGGGGATGCGATCCTCAAACGTCCTAGGCGGCGAGCGGCGGCGAGCGGCGGCGAGCGGGAGGGAGCGGGAGCGAGCGGGGGCGAAACTCCAACGTTTAATTCACGAACCGGGGCGGTCGGACACCTGGCACTGATGGGCAGCGGGGTACTGTAGACGTTAGGCGGCGGACGCAGTGAACACGAGTAAATTTATGCAAATTTATTGATAGTAAGGCGGCGGACGCACAGGTATATAATAAAATTATGCAAATTTGACGAGGAGGCGGCGGACGCGGAGTGACAACTGGACGAAAGCTTGGTGAACCCAAGAATGAGCGAAAAACTAAAGAAACATGTCCTTTTAAGGACATGTTTGGCTACAGCTGCAGCTTGGGCGGAGTTTCTCGGCGCTCAAGCTAACTTCTGCAGCTAGACGCGATGCAGAAGATGCCTATGAGCACATAGACATTTTTTCATTCACATGCGTTTAGCACTGAGGCCGGCTGCAGTGCCTATGCTAAGCATATGAACGTCTTTAGCTAAAACTTCTTAGCTAGTCGTTTTGCGTAACAAAAACGACGCTAATTTTGATGATAAGAGGTGCGTGAGCGCACCAAAAATAGCCATGTGCTCGTGGAACACGACTGGCGGAAGTTTTTAGCTAAAGGGCCTACTGTAGCCCGCGTTTGTAAAGAAATAAAAATACAACAAAACGAAACATAGAAATGCATGAAAAATATAAAAACGAACGTAAAATGCATGTGTAAAAATGAAATAAACAAAAGCATGATCGGGTAATAAACAAAACATGAAAAATAACAAAATGTCGGCATGATCGGAATCACGTGACGTTGGAGAATTGAGCGGCACGTGACACGGCGGTCCTTCGAAAAAGGGCGTCCTCGTCCTTGCAGTGGTCAGTAGTGAGGTTTTATGCGGCGTGTCCGTGGTCGTAGGTCATTCCAAGGTGTGACGGCGAGAGTGGTCGAATAGGTCCGTTGGGTTGTCGGTGGATGAGGCCTTCTTTGATCGTAATTCGTTCGGTGGTATGGTGACCGGAGGTTGTTGATGCGTGGAGTAGCCGACATTGAATATCCTGTGCGAAGGTCTGGAACACAGAAAAGAAAAAATTTTCAGGGCAAGATGTAGGCTATCGCAGAGGATGCGCCCAGTGAGGTACAGATTGTCGGGCTATCGCAGAGGATGCACCCTGAGAGGTGTAGGCTATCGCGTGAGGATGCGCCTAAGGCGTGACGCTTAGGTTGCTGAACGCTCTCTTCTATCCGCTAAGATCCAGCATGGACAAGAGTGGATACTTCGTGAGGGGCACGGCGGTCCTTCGAAAAAAGGACGTCCTCGTCCGTAAGCGGGGACAATGAAGAGAGTGCATCCTGAGTTACGGGTCGGGGACCTCTGCATCAAGATGTGGGTCAATCAGATTCGGTGTGAAGTCCCGGCTTATTGAGGGATACAATAAGGGTGCCGAATCTGTTGCCTGTGAAGTGGGAGGTGTATCCTCTGCTTCACTCGGTTGTTCAGGGGACACGTAAAGTCGAAGCTGGTTGACATGTACAGTGTCTTCCTGATCCATCTCGAGACGAAGTGTGACATTGGGATATGCCACACTTGTGACAAGGTAGGGTCCATCGTAGATGGGCAGCAATTTAGGAGTGAGTCCACGTTTGCTGGAGGTGCGCAGTTTGAGCACCTGATCCCCTACTTTGTACGAGACATCATGTGCCCTTCGGTCGTACGACCGTGCATAGGCTTCCTGTGCTTTCTCAATCCGACTCTGGATTAAGGTTAACGCATTCGTGAAATGACGTTTGACCTCCATATCATATGAGGAAACATTAATGATATGGGCCGGAGGGTTGAATGAGAGCGCGGCGTCAACAGGGAGCATGGGTGTGCGACCGTACATGAGTTCAAAGGGCGAGTACCCTGTTGACTCGTTCATGCTGATATTGACGGCAAACACCGCGTATGGTAGATGTTCATCCCAATCAGTATGCCCTTGATGAACATACATACGTAGCCGTGTGGCTAGCGTCTGATTAGCTCTTTCCACTTCGCCGTTGGTCATCGGGTGATAGGCGGTAGAGTGGATTTTCTTCGTTGCGCAGATCGCAGTGATTTCAGTCATCAGTTTTGATGTGAAATCAGTGCCACGATCTGACTGAAGAATCTGCGGTGCCCCGTGCCGGCAGACAATTTGCGTTACAAACAGTCGGGCTATGGTGTTCGCAGTGATGTCCGGAGTAGCAAAAGCCTCGACCCATTTCGTAAAGTAGTCGATAAAGACTACGATGAAACGGTTGCCAGCTTCGCTAGTGGTCATTGGTCCCATGCAGTCGACACCTACCCGGTGAAACGGTCCCGTGATGGTGATAGGTTTCAGGGTCGCAGTGGTTTTCTGTCGAGCGGGCTTATTCCGTTGGCAAAGATCACACCGCTGACAGAAGGACTTGACATCCCGACTGAGGGAGGGCCAGTGGTATCTGCGAGCAATGAGCCGCGCAGTACGTTTAGCACCGAAATGTCCAGCTAAGATGTCATCGTGATGAGCCCGGATAATGGTAGTAACCATGGATCTGGGTATGACGATCTTATTGGACTCGCCTGTCCATTTCTGAAGGACGTTGTCCAACAGATGGTAGCCTCGCACATCATTCTGGTCGCCCAGAGGCTTAAGAGAGCGAATGATGTCGGCTAATTCCGGATCCTCCAGCTGAGCAGCGAAAAGGTCGGGGTGCTGCGCACCGACGGATATCTCGGCATAAGACTCTGATCGTACCGGGCGCTCCGCGCCAACAGTGATCGGTGCTGAATTACTTGAACGCGCCAGGTGCTGCACACCATCGGTCAAGGTCCTTGATCTCGCCAGGTGCTGCGCACCATCGGTGATCATCATAACGTGCCCCTCAGGTCTGTAGAGGGGAGTATCATCAATACTCTGACCGGTGAGGGAGTTAGGATCCGGCAGGCGTGATAATGCGTCAGCATTACCATTAGACTGACCTTTTCGCGGCCGAATTGTCAGTTTGAATTCGGCGAGCGCGAGTCCCCACCGAGCGATCCGAGCAGAGGGGTTAGGCTTCTCCAACACTGCTTTGACCGCGGTATGGTCAGTCTGAACGACCACCTCGTGCTGGAAGAGGTATGGTCGAAAGTGCTTGACGAAATGGACAACAGCGAGAGTCTCCAGTTCTGTAATGGAGTAGTTTTTCTCGGCCGCTGTTAACCCTCGGCTGGCGTACGCGACAGGATGGTCGTATCCATTTTCGTCTAACTGGCTAAGAACCGCTCCTATCCCCGAAATACTCGCATCAGTTTGAAGGATAAAGGATTTCGAAAAGTCCGGATGGCGCAGGATAGGAGGGTTGGTCAGCAGGCGGCGGAGTTCATCGAACGCCTCCTGCTGAGGTTTTGACCACTGGAAAGTAGTTTCCTTCCGTAAGAGCTTGGTGAGTGGCTCGCTGAGCCGGGCACAACCAGGGATGAAACGCCTGTAGTAAGACACGAGGCCTAGGAAGGACTTGATGTCTTTGGCGTTTTGTGGAATGGGTAGGTTTTGGACGGCGGCCAGCTTGGCTTGGTCAGGTTCTAGGCCGCTCTGTGAGATGCGATAGCCTAGGTACTCTACCTCTGAGTGCGAAAATTTGCACTTGCTCAGTCTGAGCTTCATTCCACCCCGGCGAAGACGGGCGAACACATCTGCCAGGCGCTCAAGCATTTGGGTGTGAGAGTTCCCGAACACCAAAATGTCGTCGAGATAAGTCAGAACCGTGCGCCATTGGATTCCAGTAAGGAGGAGGTCCATAAGGCGTTGAAATGTCCCTGGCGCGTTGCATAAACCGAAAGGCAAATAATTGAATTCGTAAAGTCCAATAGGCGTATTAAAAGCCGTCTTTTCCTTATCGGCCTCGGCAATCGGGATTGACCAATAAGCGTTAGCCTGGTCAAGGGTAGTGAAATACTTCATACCCTTGAGTGTGTCGAGGATGTCATCTATCCGCGGGAGAGGGTAGACATCCTTTTTCGTGACCTCGTTAAGACCACGAAAGTCAACACACATACGGTGAGAACCGTTTTTCTTGCGCACCAGGACAGTATTAGTAGCCCACGGAGACGTGCTGGGCCGAATAATACCTTTCTCCTGGAGCGCCTTGACCTCCTGCATGATGAGATCCTTTTCCTTAGGTGAGGACCGGTAAGGAAAACGGCGGACTGGGCGGGCATCACCCGTGCTGATTTCGTGCTGGACGAGATCAGTGGAACCTGTGTCCTTTTCATCAAGAGCATAAAGGTCGGTGTATGCAACCAGTAGATCGAGTAAGGCTGCCCGGTCCCGAGGGGAGATGTCCGGTGAGATCACAGCATTGGCCTCGACCCACTGACGATCGAGGACGGTGTCTGAGTCGACCGGTGATTCCCGTGAGGGCTCACTATGCATTTGCACATGACCGATGGTCGTGTGCGGGTAGAGAACCACGGAATGAGTACTCGGGTTGACTACCTGAAGTGGTATGTGACTGTTGGTCACGGTACTGACGCTTCCTGCAAAATATACGTGTCGTTGAGACCCGGTGAGGTTCTTCGGAAAGAAGGCCACCTCAGGCACGTTCGTATAGATTGGTGGGACAGGTACAGTGAATCGTGTCATGGAGCGAGGCTCTAGAATCACCAAGTCCTTCAGGGGCAAAGCGCCGCGGGCAGAAGGTGGGCTGTGGATGAGACCGTCACAGGGGATTCTACTTTCTTTGAACTGGAGGAAAGATTTCTCCCAGTTCAAACTGACACAATTGAACCGGCCGAGGAAATTGGTTCCGAGGACCAGCTCAGCTGAACAGTTCTCCTGTATTTGGACCTGAATCCGTTCAGAGACATCAGCCACTGTAACTGTTATGTAGGCTGCTCCTAGCAGTGGGATCGGGGACCCGTTGGCTGCGATAGGGCGTGCCCTGGTTGGTGATAGTGACAAGTTGGGCAGCTGGGCCGCTAACTTGTGGTCCAAGAGTGAGAAAACAGCTCCTGTGTCGACCAGTGCCTTCGCTTCTACCCAGTTGTTGAGGAGAACTTTGATATGGGGTGTCCGAATATCATTTGGGTAAAAAGCTGTGACCACATGACCGGAATCAGGTGTGGTGGCACCACTAACATGTTTGGTCTTACCGGACCGCTTTGGAATCGGCAGTCCCGTACGACGTAGGAGGCCTACTAGAGCGTATCCGACGGAGGGTTCCGGGTCATTCAGAAGGGTGGACTCATCCTGTACCGTTAGTATGTGGTCTGAGTGATCCTTCGGACTCTGAGTAGCTCCTAGTGATTCAACCTCGGTGTCCGATAGCGGAGGCGCGTTTGGCACGGGTGATGTCGGAGCATCTGAATCACTTGGCTCACGGTATCGGCCTTTCTCTAGCGTAACTGGAGAGGTTCCAGGCGGAGGTCGAGGGCAACCTGACCCGTGCAAGGTCGACAGATGACGACTTGCCCGTCTAGAAGAGGCCCGGGATCCCCTAGTTGACCCACGTGATGAGGCAACTGAGGAGGCCCGTGAGTGTGGCCGAGAGATGGACGAAGCCCTGGACCGCGATCGTGATCCCGACCTGTGTGAGTTTCGCGAGAGAGCACGGGTGTTCTCCCACCAGGGGTCGATCTGGTCAATCTCCGGCGTGGTCAGCAGGAGGGGTAATTCTACCGCGTCCAGCCGACAGACATTACGTTGATAGTCAAACATAATGTTCTTGAACTGTTCTAAGAAGTCCAGTCCGAGTATGAGGTCAACAGGTGCCCAGAAGGGAGACGTAGTCTTGCACACATGGAGATGTACATCGATCCGTGTGTTCGGCTGGCGGTTTCCGGGCAACATGATTTCATATGGTCCCGAAAGGATGGTATGAACGGCTTTACCATTGATGCTCATCAATGGGTTAAAGTCGTGATGTTGCTGGAACGCCATGACCGCCTTCGGACTTTCTTTAGCCAAGGCCTTATGAAGGCGTTGGCTAATGATAGTGCGTGGGCAACCCGTGTCAAGGAAAGCAGGAGTTTCCTTGGTGTCCAGCAGCACGACAAAGCACGGTGTGATTCGGTCAAGCTGGGAGGGTACATCGTTTTGCACGTAGTGAAAACCGATCCAGCGTTGGACTTTGCGGTAAAGACCCAACGGGGAGAAACGGCTAACAAACCTGACCTGTTTGCTCCGCAGACGGTAGCTGAGATAATAAGATACACCAAGATAGGCAAGGTATCCGGCACCGATCAGCACTGTCAGGGTAATTAGGATGTTAAAGATCAACTGGACCGGCCCGCTCAGGACAGCGTGCAAGCCCTGGGCGAGGGTGTGTTCTTGACCCGTAATAACATGGTTTGCTGCCAAACCGACACCTTCCAGAGAGGCCTTGATGTCGGTTCCTACCCCTGCAAAGGCCTGGTAGATGGCGTCTGGTTGCAGGGATAGGCCAGCGGTAAAGTTCACCAGCCGGTTGAGTACCGCTTCAATTTGCTCAGTCTTATAAACGTACTGTTTAAAGAAGGCAAAGTTTGAAGGGGTCATCGCCAACTGGTCATGGAAGAGCGCCGGTGCCTCAAAGTGAGTGATGTTGAAGCGCTGCTTCCAGAAGAGTTCCAGTGGGATGTGGCTCACATGGACCGCGCCAGACTCAGTAAACCAGCCCGAGCGATTTCGGAAAATCCCTGTAAAGTGGTGATGACACGGCACAATTGGGCTAGATCTAATGAGATCCGGACCACCGGGGGTGGCGAAGTAGATGGTGCCGCCAACCTGTACAGGTAAGTACTTGTAGCAAACGTTCCCCACCCGGTACGAATGGTAAACGTAGGTGGCGTTGACCTTCTGACACGGCCATATTGTCAGCGCATCGCCTGTGAATTCCGCCGTCAGGTCATTCCTCTGGAGGAATGCCCGGGCACCCAGGGTAGGGTCGAAGCGAAGCAACTGCCAAGTCAGATCAAGATAGCGTTGAGCGTGAGAGCAAAGCTCAAGCCACGTGAACCGGAAACCGTTAATTTCCGACTCCTTGATCTGCTGAGCCAGATAGTTCAGCTTGGCATTGACAGGATCGGGACGGCTGTCCGTTGCCACTCTGAACATGTTTTGGGTCAAATTGTATCTCCCGTGGATGCGAAGGAGAAGACCCTGATCCGTCCGGACTGTGGTGGAACGTAGTTCTGGGCACAGTTGGAAGACACGGGAGTTTCCCGGGATCTTGAGGGCAACCTGTAGATCATCGATGATGACGTGGTTCCCTGACATGGACGCAGTGTAATTTCCCTTGGGGTGATAATGACACCGCGCCGTGAAGTTTTGTGCAGGCCAGACAATGACCCCGTCTAGAGTAGTGCACTGGCCCGCAGTGGGACTGCATCCACCTACATCGCCTAAGGTGCTTAGGGCCGTAGTGCCGTCCCACGAAGCGACTTGTCCCTCCTCGATGAAGAGGTTAGTCACTGTCTTGCAGACGTCGCTGCAGCACCATTTGTACATCACTTCCAATGTTTGGTTGGTGCTATAAAAGCCAGGGCGAATGCCGACAAGTTTTTGTGAACCAAACATTTTAGTGCGATGTGCTAGCGTGCATGCCGCAGGCGCTAAGTGCTGAGTGGTGATGACGTCTGCAGTGATGCCCCTAGAGCCGAGAAAACCAGTGTTGGTGCAGACTTTGCGGGAGCGCAATGTGCATTTCCACGCTGTGGTTGTAATCGGGTCTGAGCTAGGGACATACACCGTAACATTCATGCGCCGCGGGCTCCATGAAGATTGCGGTGGTTTACACTCTACACGCTGGGGTAACTCAAGTGGATGTCCGCTTCTTGAGAGACCGCAAAATTGATACTGAGCCGCCGGTGCTGACAAACTCACCCCTAGAAACAGTGATGCTACCAAGGTCAATTTTATTGTCAAAAACAACTGTACAAACGTAATTTGTAAGTGTTCACTCAATTTCACAAATCTGGCCTGAGGGGCAGTGTCAGATTTCTTCTTCGTCGCTGTCGGACGAGATTGGTTCCTGGTCGGGGAAATCGAGGACCAATTCACCGCTGGGGAGGATTTCCCGAAGGGTACCGACTTTCGGCGACCGTGGGTTGACTGCCGTTGGGAACGGTGATGTTTCGACAATGCTGACATCCTCATTAACTGGACGTAAGGTCTCGTCGACGGCCATGGGTTCGACGACGGGCGACTTGGTCGCGGCGGTCGGAGATGTCGTTTGGGCTGGTGCCGGCGATTTGATCTGGGCTGTTGCCGGCGGTGTAGGATCATTTGCGGGTTCCTTGGCCGGGGGCGAGGAAGCAGTAATGTCCATTTTAGTTGGCGATGTCGCGGCAACAGGTGGTGCTGCTGCCGGTGATGTAGCGGCGGCAGCAGGCAGGAGGATCCGACTAGCCTGTTCGACTGCTCGGCGGACGGCATCGACTGAAGGCGAGGATGGCTCCCCGTCCAATAAGAACTTCTCGACGGGCGAGATGGTGATAGTCCCATTGGCAATGAACTCGAGTGCCCGGCGGGCGACGTCGGGTCGTAATAGGCGCATCGAGACGGGTGCTGCAAGCACGACGTCGGCGGCCGTGAGCGCTTCGACATTTGATGGCTCGTTGAGGAGAGTCCACGGCAAATGCGGGTATTTCTTGGCCAGGTCGACTGACCAGATGGCCAACATCGCGTCTTGGACGGGCGATGGCGCTGTGAACAAGAAATCAATAGAGTCGTGGACTGGGAGAGATTCCTGGTTTCACTCTAGGATCACCTGAAGAAGAAGGTAGTATACCTGACAAATTCATGGGCTCGACCTGGTCGAGGACTTCCGTAGCCGAATCCGTGGGGATCGAAGGCGGTGGTCCTGGAGGGACGGTGCGGGCCGGTGGCGCCGAAGACGTCGTATTTGCGGCTGGAGTTGGCTCGGCAGTCTTGAGTTTAGGTATGCGATACGATGCGAGGATGTTAGCGTGGCCAACAAACTGCGGTGTCGTCGAGGGGCCCAGAGTGACCGGCATCGCATACTTTGGTGGTGGTGGTGGCAGCGGTATGTCCGATACGTTCATCGGTACGGGTACCTGGGCTGCTTGGACCACTGAAAATCCAATGCTGATTATGCAGACAGGATAACACTGTTGTGAAGAATCTGTCAGGTGTTCAGCAAGTGCCTCATCATCCAGGTCAAGAGGATCTGGGTGAGGAGGGCCATCGGTAGCCCCAACGGCGTTGTTGCGGCGTATGGGCTGCCGATAATGGTTTCCTGTCCCGTTGGGAGGGTGATAACCATTTCTTTGATGATACACATTTGTCCCCTGGGAAGAATAACCAGTATCTTGGTAGACATTCTCACCCGTGTTTGCCGGATTGCGCTGCGGACAGGCAGTTGATCGGTGCACTCGCACTTGACGACAATGAGGGCATGGCCTATCACATCGGTCCGTGGGGTGGGCACGTGTACGGCAAAAATAACAGCGACCACCGTTAGCGGCGTTGTTACCGGGGGCGGCACCGGTGGGACGCTGGGCCCGGCAGTCGGCGTCGCTATGTGTACACAGTCCGTGGAAGGAGCACGTTTGAAGGTGTGCTCCCGACGAGCGTCGCCCGGCGGACTGATTTGGTGTCGACGGCTGTGGAGGCGGCGTCTGTTGGATTGGCGCGGGTGCACGTTGCTGGGCCGTGAGCTTCACTACGTGGGCCGTGAGCCTGGCCATTTCCTGTTTCAAGCGGCGAACCTCATCGGCGGAGGATGACGACGTTGGAGCGTTGCTCTGACGACCGTTTGCGCTTCTGTTAGGCATATCGGGATTATATCCGGCGTGTTTAGGTTCTGAAGAGAAAACGGCGTTAGATGGAGCAGTGTACCGGATCTCGTCCCGAAAGATTTGGGATTCTGCGTAACAGGCTGCCTTGAGTGTCTCTTCAAGAGTCGTGAACTCCCTAAACTTGATACTATCTCGGAGGACCGGCTTCAGTCCCCGCAGAAAGATAGGTTTGATGATAGAATCTCGGACATCCGTCGCGAGATCTGGATACGCTACCCTGGATAGTCTCTTGAGGTGCTCAAGGTAGACTATCGCGGACTCTGTCGGCTTCTGCAGTCGATCTTGGATCAGCTGCTGATGCAGATCAGAGTCGCGCCCTACCGGAAAATCTCTCCGTAGAAAAGCCGTAAACTCTTCGTAGCGGGTAGGTATTGGAGTGCTGCTGCGAAAGTCCCGGTAGGAGGCGAGAGCAGGACCCGTGAGGCATGACTCCAGAAAGGCGATTTTATACGCATGATCCGTTTCGCTTACACCCTGAAGTGTAAAGAAACGAGTAAGATGCGACATAAAATCGGTGATAGACTCACCAAAAGCACCGGAGAAGGTGGGAGGGGCCATAAAGCTGGACACGGGAGGGTGCCTCCGACCATTCATGGCCTCTAACTTTTGGTTGAGGGGTCCAAGAGCATTCTCAAATGCTGCCTGGACCTTGTTCTCGATCTGTGAAGGGAGATCAGTTTCCGACTTCATGTCCGAGGGTTCGTTTTCCCGTAAGGTGGTTAGAACAGACGTCCTTGCCCGTGAAGCAATTAGGTCAAATTGAATAGAGAGCGGCTCACTGGTCTGTACAGGCTGGGTACTGAGACGGCAGGAACGACGGGGTGTCTCTATTGTGTAAAATGAAAGTGAGTACTGCTTTTGAATTCGCGGCGAAAGAGCGCGTGAATTCGGGAAAACGCGTGTGCGACGGCGTTTAAGACGTAAATTGACTTAGCTTAAGACTAGCGACCACGGAAAGGGAGCTAGAATGGAATAGGATTATAAGATGTAAGGTCAGAGTACATCAGGGTGACGCAGAAGGGAATTTATCTGGTCGCCCGTGATGGACAGAGGCTTGGCCTGAGATATGGGGAATCGATCCCGACCAAAATGTAGAATTTGGGGCCTGGACCCGGCAATTAGAATAGGTGAAGAGGACAGAAGATCATGTAGAAAGGAGAGAAGAGGCGGTTTTTCCTGCCGAGAAATAAGGTGACGGATAAACCCGCTCAGGAGGGATTTTTCCTGGAGGTTCGACCGCTGTACTAGTTTACAAACCTTGGGGCGAGGCGGACTCGTAGCCGGCAAGATCCTACTCACCAGGAGTAGCGCATAAAGTGGCATAAGGTAAAAAGGATGGGGTCAACTGAAAATGAACTTAAGAGGGAGCAATAAATAGGGACAAAACTAATTTACAAACCCAGTTACGCAAAGGGGTCGCGCAGTTACGCAACGGGCCTCACTCGCCAGGAGCGATTGCGATCTCTGCATAGTGAGACGGACTATACAGGAGGTTCCGTGTTGGACGACATTCGCAAATAACTTACAGCCGTGTCCGAAACGGGAGCCCGCATTCCGAACAGAACGGACACTCTCCAGGAGTATTATACACAGCTGGTGGCCGGGTTTGCCGGTCACTGAGATGAAGTGAGGTTCGCAGGTCACACAGTAGAAGAGGGAAGGAGCACGGGTACCAAGGGTGCTATTCTGACACACTCAGTCAGTTAAAATGAAATCTCTGGATGTTTTGAGGGCGCACCCGAAAACATCTAAGGGATCACGGGTACAAGGTGTCCCTGATTGAATATGAGTGTAAAGTATGTATCGAGGCGTACTCAATACCTTCGCTGAGGCGGACTCAACGGTGCCTATTATTTACATGACTAATAAAGGGTAGACCGCGGAGGCGGACTCTGGGTCAGTGGCGACTCTAGCGCGGGCATCGTTAAGCCAGTTAACGAAGGCGTTCGAGTGAAAGAAATATGACAGGGGGTCCTATACACTCTAGGCCCAACCGGAGGCTGTGCCGCGGTCCCTTGGGAACCACTACGGCGGGGACACTAAAGAAGATCTATGTATGACAGCTCGATGAGATGAAAGAGAAAGAGTGAATTTAGATAAGAAATTTACAAGAAGATTGCCGAACCCTTGCAGACGTCAGACACAGGCAGTACCGACTGCAAATGCCTATCGTCTGCACGAGTCAAGCAACCAACCCAGCTGAGGCCGAGTGTAACTCGTTCAAACCTGCAGTTAAAGCTTGAAAACAGCCACATACTGATCAACAGTGCCGCTACCCGGGCGGACAACCTGATCAGTACGTAGGCTAGTGAGCATCTCAGGTGGTGTATGTATGTGGACTGATGTTTCCCAGGCATCAGCCCCCAGACACACACAAACCCTTGAACAAGAGAGGTAGGTGATAGGACCATGCGCCAGCGACCACCTACAACTCAAGTGGAATACTCATAGGGCCGACAGTAACCTGGTGCGGACGTCAGAAGGTAGGGGTATGGACCAACACATAACCTTGGTGCTGACTGCAGGTGCCTGGGATAAGAGTATTCAAGTATCACGTCGCAGTTGCAGACGCCAGGGGTGAGTGCCTAAGGCCAGCAAACCCCTGCAGTAGCACGTAATGTTACTGTTGCAGACGTCAGAAATAGGATCATGTAACCTCAATTCCTGCTGCGAGGGCATGATACGTTGTCATTGCTGACGTCAGCAATAGGGCCCTGAAGCCAGCTATCGGTGTACAGCAACACGTGATGGTGCCGTTGCTGACGTCAAAAGGTGGAACCGAGGGTCTGATACCTTTGGTCAATGACATGAGATGCAGTTGTTGCAGACGTCAGATGTGGCACCCGTAAGACCTGCACATCTTCGAATAGTGACACGGTGCGTCACCATTGCTGACGTCACAGATGGGATGCAGAGAACCAGCCGAACCTGTCGCAACAACATCGGCTTCACCTGTTGCAGACGTCAGAAGTCATTACTGCTGGAGTGTTAACTTGAACAACAACACGTAGTGTCGGTTGCTGACGTCAGGAGTAGAACCCGGAGGGCTACCCACCCCTTAAAGCAACAGCAAGTGAAGCGGCTGTTGCAGACGTTAGTGGTTGCATCCGTGAGGCTGAACCACACAACAACAACAACCCGTAATGTTGTTGTTGCTGACGTCAAAGAACATGACCCGTAAAGTCTATGGTCAGATGCAACAACCGGAAAGTAGAAGAAACAGACCTTACAGTAAGTAGAAATGCAGAAGAGAGAAACTTATGTAAGGGTGTCATACTGTAGCGGTGGCATCCGAAAAACAGAATTTTTTTTTTTTTTTTTTTTTTTTTTTTTTTTTTTGACACCGCTCAGCTGACCGAGAAAGGAAAAGGGAAAGGAAGATAACCGTAGACGGGGAATACGGGATTTGGGCATACGCGTGTTAAAGGTGTAAACAGTCTGTGTAAATTTTGGGGCCGGAAAAGTGAGCAGTTCCGACAGTTTCCGCCGACAGACAAAAATGCTGTACACAATTAACAAATCGCAGCCACGTATGACGTCCAGGATCATACGTGGAGGGCGTACGGTATCATGGGGTCACGGACCACCAACAGGCAGGAGAGGCCGTAAACCCCTACAGCTGTGATACCAGTACCCGCGTATGGGTATACTGTAGTTACAGTACGGGAATGGGCACAGGCGTACTGTAATGGCACCCACCCGGAGGGCTACAGTATACCACCCAGGATTAGAGGAAGGGGGGAATGATGGAAAAGAGAACAGATAAGGGAATTTACAACACCGATTTAAGTAGGCAGAATGTACAGAAATAATCAGAGGAGAAATACAGATACTCGATATATAGCTCAACTCTGGGACAAATAACGCGACTCTGGGGATAGATAACTCGACTCAGAGGGGAATTTATTACTCATAGGGGATAATACACACGCATGAGATAGTTATTTACACATATAGATCACATTTAGATCACTCGTAAGGGCAAATCCCGTCTTACAGTAATTAAATTTGATGTTCAGGGATAAATTCCCGACCTAGAGTAACAACTCTCGGTTGCACGGGAAAAAATTTCCGACTACAGTAATAACACGCGACGTGAGGTGGGGGTATCCGACCTACAGTAGCGGTAATCCGAAATAAGGGGCATTCCCGACCCATTAGGCAGTAAACCCGAATTTGGGGGGGTCTCCGACTTATTGGATGGCTAGTGCCCAATTTTAAGGGGGCTTGTCCGACTTAAAATGGGAGTTGACCCGACCTGGGGGTAGATCCGACCCAAGGGTAAAGTTTTACACTTAAGGGCGAGTGCCAGACTTAAGATCGATTTTCCAGCCTCGCCATGTCACATATTGCGCCATCCATGTCACGTGTATGACATGTTGATCTTGGGAGAGCTGGGGAGGTTTGGGTATCTCATCAGGTAGTACCGTGTTTTAGACGTCACATTGATGGTGAACCATATCAGATTGATCCCATTACAGTGAGTAATAGGCTGTGACTCCTGATGGATACTGGCATTTTCCCCAGGCTTCCCAAGTTGGCGTTGGGGCCTAACCTGGCAATTGGTGGCTATAGAGAGGTCTATAGTTGGTTCTCTTGGGTTGTCCTTGGGGTCTTGCTGTAGGGTAATGGACAACGCTGCCAGGCTAGGTGCGACAATCCCCGAGTCCTACTCAGTGAGAGTGGGGACAGGGTCACCCGTAAAATGACCTAAACTATGGGACCCGATTATGAACCAGACAGCCCCTTTTAGCCCGAACCTGAGGGGTGGAGGCCCTACTTATCTGTGGAAACCTTGGGGAAACCGACTTAGGAAGGATTTCCCAACAAATAACCCACAAACAACAACAATAATCCCCTGAGAAGACTCACCTAGTCCTGTTTCTCAAGCGATTACGACGCAACGGGCGGCAAGTCCCTGGATGCTTTCGGTCTTCTGGCACTGGGAGCGGGGGATGCGATCCTCAAACGTCCTAGGCGGCGAGCGGCGGCGAGCGGCGGCGAGCGGGAGGGAGCGGGAGCGAGCGGGGGCGAAACTCCAACGTTTAATTCACGAACCGGGGCGGTCGGACACCTGGCACTGATGGGCAGCGGGGTACTGTAGACGTTAGGCGGCGGACGCAGTGAACACGAGTAAATTTATGCAAATTTATTGATAGTAAGGCGGCGGACGCACAGGTATATAATAAAATTATGCAAATTTGACGAGGAGGCGGCGGACGCGGAGTGACAACTGGACGAAAGCTTGGTGAACCCAAGAATGAGCGAAAAACTAAAGAAACATGTCCTTTTAAGGACATGTTTGGCTACAGCTGCAGCTTGGGCGGAGTTTCTCGGCGCTCAAGCTAACTTCTGCAGCTAGACGCGATGCAGAAGATGCCTATGAGCACATAGACATTTTTTCATTCACATGCGTTTAGCACTGAGGCCGGCTGCAGTGCCTATGCTAAGCATATGAACGTCTTTAGCTAAAACTTCTTAGCTAGTCGTTTTGCGTAACAAAAACGACGCTAATTTTGATGATAAGAGGTGCGTGAGCGCACCAAAAATAGCCATGTGCTCGTGGAACACGACTGGCGGAAGTTTTTAGCTAAAGGGCCTACTGTAGCCCGCGTTTGTAAAGAAATAAAAATACAACAAAACGAAACATAGAAATGCATGAAAAATATAAAAACGAACGTAAAATGCATGTGTAAAAATGAAATAAACAAAAGCATGATCGGGTAATAAACAAAACATGAAAAATAACAAAATGTCGGCATGATCGGAATCACGTGACGTTGGAGAATTGAGCGGCACGTGACACATGAAAGAATTTCACGATAGTGCCGTTTTGTGATTTTATAAAAAATTGATTAAATTTTTCTGTTGGTACTAAATTTTATTCAGCCGTGCGTTTTTTATCCCAGTTATTGGACTGCCACCTCGAGATGTTATGGACACTTTCGGACCAAGTGAAGGCGATACCGTTCCTAAAGGTACGCATGTTTAGGCCTAAGCTTCACATGTTCCCGAATTTTCTACTACCTGCTTGCAGCTTTCGAATCTTTGAATTTCGACGTCGGAACTTTGATGTGCAATAGCGGAAAAACCAATGTAAAAAGCCAGCGTGATCGACCCAAAATCTACGGGTACGCGGAATTCTACGACTACTGTAACGAAGCCTATTCATTCTGTGCTTTCTATATGCCAGAAAAAGCTTACGAAGCATTCGACGGGTTTTGCCCAAAATTGTCCAGTAAGGAGAAAGCGAGTTTGCTCCTCGATGTCGGTAGCAAAACTGCAGCCGAGAAACGGCAACGTTATAACATACACTTAAGCCACAGCGAGTTCAGCTGCAGCTTAAGTCACTTTGACGAAACAGGGCCCTGTTGTTCACCCGAGCCAAAACATTATATCTCACCGAAAGAATGTGCGCGAACTATTTAGCTTTTTGCATGGGATTTGTTTTACATAGGTTACAAATTACTGTGGCAGAACTGACGCATTGGAATGTTTGTGTACTCTAAGGTCAATATATCTCGGTTGAATATAAAAGACGAGTAGACTGATCAGGGGCTTCTAATTTATCGAGGACGGAAATCTGCAAAACATCAGAATATTTTAACATACGCGAATGTATAATGACATAACAAACGGAAAATATTCGAAAGGGCAGAGAGTATAGGCGGGTATGGTGCACGAGCCCTACCTAGTCACGAGCACCATAGTCACAAGCGCTACCAAATTGGAAAAAAACATCCTATATACTTTGTGTGTTGAAAGAGAAATTTTTGCACTCGTTTTGCGTCTGCATTCGTTAGGAAAATAGGGACGATTATGAATCAATTTTTTTCATATATCTTACAAGTTATCATCATCAAAAACAATACGCGATTTTTTACCCACTAAATGACGCATATAACGCAAAAAATGACGGATTTCGCGGATCAAAAAATTTAAAACATCAATTTGTAGAGCATTGACATCAAAATTGTTGACCTGCCAAAGATTACCCGAAATTTGAATAAAATTCAAGCGTGCATTGACAACTTTTTTCATTCTTTTTTTTGACAACTTTTTTCATTCTGATTTCGCTCGCCATTTTTCAAAAGTCCTGTAACTTGGCCATTCCGAAGGATCTTTGTCGTTTTTTTCGAAATTCGTAAATTCTTCCTGGATTCGTGTTAGATTTGCATTGAACTATCGATTTTTTAAATATAATACTTAAGACAGGATTGCATTCACCAAAGTCCATTGTGTACGATGCGAGTTAGGGAACACTGTCTGGTATGTTGTTTTTTCCTGATTCCTAGACTTCTGTCTCTGATTTGATGATTTTATTACTATCGCCATCTTCATTAGGTCATTGTCCAGATTTTTTGCATACAACCTTGTTTTATACTGGAATACCATGTCAAAGTGTGCCGCATTTTGTTATTGTAACAGGGTGATCGCATTGATGACCATTTCTGTGAATTTTATGTTTTTGTCGGATTTTTTGTTGGACACAACCATTTCGTTTTTGGACCACAAAGTATTTTCACTGTCCCTCATTGTTTTATAAACACGATGCATGATAAAACCACAGTAACTTCAGCACAAAGTGTATAGGACATTTTTTCAATTTGGTAGCGCTTATGACTATGGTAGCGCTCGTGCACTAGGTAGCACTCGTGCACTAGGTAGCGCTTCTGCATCCCAATCGTATAGGCGGACAGATGGGCTTGGGGAAGAGAAGGGTAGTGGTTAATTGATGAAATGGGGGAAAACAGAAGGGACCGAAAACCAAGAGAAAAATGAACAAGAAATAGTATATATATCTACGCAAAAAGATACATTAGAACTAGTCACATGATGCAATGAAAGCTGATAAGTTGGGGCGGAGGCGCTCAAATAGAATAGTATTAAGGAAATAGAATGATAAAAAAGTAGAATGAAGAAAGTAGAATGCAGAAGGAAGAATTTTTTAGGAAGTTTAAGGCATGGGAATGATTAGCCAAAATGGAAAGAAATGATAACATAAAAAATAGCAGTATGATAAAAACGAGGGCAATAAAGGGAAAATAATGAAAATGAATGTAGAATTATCGGAGAATTGAGACTTTAAATCAGGCTAGAAGGAAAACCAGCAAATTACAGTAACAGCCATTCACGGTAACTTCAGGATTCTCACAGAGAGCGGGAAATTTCGAAAGATTCGAGTCAAAAATATGTGCAAAATGACATTCAACATCCTTCAAAATCTAGCTCTTAGAACCTGGACATTGGAAAAATTGAAAATAAGCTTTTAAAATATATTTTATCTTCATTAAATGGCAAATTGAAAACCGTTCATATTTGAACTAGTTTATTAGAAAATGCCCCGATGGGGCAGAAAAAAGATAGTTTCCATGCTAGAAAAAGAAGTGGACTAGATTTTTGAGAACTTGGGTCAAAGTTGGAAAAAATTCACTTCCTTTATATTGGATTTTCATTCTGTCTCAAAAAAATTTTCTATGTCTGTGAAGAAGTATATTCTGCCTAATGATGATTATTAAAGTTATTTTTTTAAATTTTGAGATTATGAACTTCTAAAATGCACCAAAATGCATATTTTCTCTACCTTATCTCCTCCCTAAATGGGAAAGAGCCGTTTGTACATGTACAAATGACTACTCCAATTTCGTTTGCCCCAAAAAATTTTCATTTGCCTCCGGCAAAAAAACCCTGGGTTGCACTAACTTTTTCGAATAATTTTCTTATCTCTAAAGCGAATAAATATTAAATCCATTGAATTCCCCATGGTCAGAAACATCTTCCCTCAAAAATCGCAGAAATACATTTCTTTACATTCAATATGAATTAGTGTGTAAAGTGATCACTTTCATTAAATTCCTAGTGGTCGAAAACCCCTCCCACAAAAAACTCACGAAAAAAGGCTTGGTTAAATATGGAATAATTTTTTTGTGTAAAGTGACACATCCATTGAATTCCCCGCAGTCCAAAACCCCTTCCATAAAAATCACGAAAATATGCTTGTTTACACCTGCGATAGTTTTTTTTTGTAAGATGATCGCATTCGTCAAATTCTCCGTGATCGAAAACCCCGCCCACCGGGAAATCACGAAAATACGTTTGTTTACAACCGAGATAAATTTTTGTGTAAAGTGATCGCATTTATCAAATTCCCCATGAACGAAAACCTCTTCCAGCAAAAAATCACGAAAATACGTTTGTTTACACACGGGATAATTTTTGGTGTAAAGTGATCAGATTGATTGAATTCCTCGTGGTCGAAAATCCCCTCCACAAGAAAATTACGGCAGTACGCTTGTTTACACTGTGGATAATTTTTTTGTGTAAAGTGAGGACGTCTATTGAATTCCCCGCGGTCGAAAACTCCCTCCACTGAAAAATCACGGAAATACGCCTGTTTACACGCGGGATAATTTTTCGTGTAAAGTGACCGTGTCCATAAAATTCCCAATGGTCGAAAACCCTTGCAGCCCAAAAATCCCAATAAGGCTACAGGTATATTTGAAACTGCAAAAAAATTGGTAGTGCATTATGCTGCAAAAAAAATTTTTTTTGAACCCATAAGTATTATATAACAAAATTGGGGAATTTGGCGTTTTCCGGGACTTTGGACAACCATATAATTGAATTGAGGCCATATTTCAAAAAACAAAAAATTCGCATTTGAGATTACACCCCCAAGATGCTTAGGCCGAAGTATGGAGGTTGCATATGGCACACCGATCGCTGGGCATGCTGGAACTGGGGGGCCTTAAAAAGTGCGTTTTTACCTGTTTTTGGGGCCCCACCGAGCACCACTTGCAGATAGAGGCGAAATGACGAAAGGCATCCCATAGTTTGCCCCTATGCCCGATATTATGCAAAAAACCCGAAGGTTGTAGCTCTTACCGTTTTGGCTCTAGGGGGGACATGAAATTTGGGGGCCAAGTATAGGTTGACGCTGTCGCGCCACCTATGATTTTCATATGACTATCATCATAATACTATGCATCAAATGAGAAAAAGATGAATAAGATCAGCAGAAAAGTTGAAATTCCAATTATTCTTGAAAAACGTGAAGTGGCCCGCAATTGCGGGTCGGTTGCGGCTCTCACAATAGCATACTTTTGTGCGGTTCCTGAAAAATGTAGAACCGGAAAACCGTTACGAGCGTAGTTCACCGCAATTTGAAACCGGAAATTATGTGAGAGATGCAAGGTTCTTCTTGGTAAGTTAACATGATGCATACGGAAAATGGAGCATTTTTTGTACATGTAAAAAATGAACGATCATTTGCCGTAGGAAAGTTTTCACAAAGAAATATGAAATGGTTCATCGCAGAATACGAATTTCAGACGGAAAGTGTTTTAAAAAAATTGGGTATCTAATCGATAACAGGGTCATATTACTCTACTGTTCAGGGTATTACTAAAACGCAGATCCACCCACGGATTGCGGACCCAGACTCGACGACTTAAACACGGATCTGGATACGGATTGGCATAACCAAAGTAAGGTTTCTTAACTTTGTTTTGGAATGGCTTGAAACCGAATACCACGGGTATCGATCCAGCGATCCGGATCTGTGGCCAAAACGACATAAATATCCGGATTGATATGTTTATTTTTGATCTTGATCAAAAATTTTGATTCGTCTTACAATTAATCAGATTTCTTATTTGTCTAGATTTATCATTTCCAGGCGAAAGTAAAAAAAATTTGGTTCAGGATCAAAAGCTTAATGTGTAGCATGAAAGTACACATCAGGAGTAAAACAATTTGATCTTGATCAAAACTAGTTGATCCGTATAAAAAATGGATTTGGATCAAAAATACTTCACACCAAGACGATCCGTGGTCTGGGTCCAGGAAAAAAGTTTTGTTTAAGTCGTTTCGGGCACGGATCCGTGATTCGCGGTTGGATCCGTGTTTTAGTAGCACCCTACTGTTCACATTCATTCAGGTATCTAGTGTTATTCAACGCAGAATTGCATATACTGTATCGAATACGGCTACCAGAACCGCAAAAAGTGCTCCACCTGAGAATCATTGCGGGTCCATAAACCGCACTAAACCACAATGTGGTTGCGGGTTGCGACTCGCAAAATTTTTTTCTGGTTGCGGGTGGCTTGCGGGCCGCAATTTTTGAAAGCCGCAAAAAAGTGTGCAGGCCGAACTGTTTTTCACCCGTTGCGACCAACTATTCCTACGGCTTTAGGGACGAAATATTACATTACAAACGGATCTACGGCAAAATGTCTCCAACAAGATATCCCCAACATAAACAAAATATCTCCAACAAATGATCTCTGATGTTCCCCCGCAAAATGTTTTTCAAAAAAAAATCCCGAACATTTTATCATCAAACAAAATATCTCAAGATAAAAAAATGACAACAAACAAATAACAAGAAAGAAAAACAGTTTGGCACTGCGATGGTGACAAATAAATATAGCGTTACATACTTGTAGTGTAGGCTGATGTTTCATTGATTCTTATTTATCTGTTCTATCATATGAGCGTCAAGTGACATTCCACTAATGAGTGTTTTGTTATAGGAACATTTTTTTCTTGGTCTTGTTCCTGCTTCATTTTATTTGTATTTTTTCTATTCCTCTTTTTCCTGATACAATTTTTCCTTCTCTTCTTGCACTTTCTTATCCATATTCTATTTTTTGTTTTCATCGTTTTTCCCTCTATTCTAGTATTTTTTCTTTTTTTTCTAGCAGTCTTCCCTTCGAGAATCTTAGGCTTGCTTCGCTTGCAAGTTGCTTCAACCGTAAGTTACTGTATCTATTAAACCTTAACGTAAGTAAACTGATTGAAAATTGACCAGGTTACAGGATTTGGTGAAGCGCCCGCTGTATTACTGAGCCCAGAGTTCACGATAACTCTCTTTTCATTTCGAAATATCTCTTCCTGACGTGTTATTAGTATTACCTGAAAATGCCAGGAAATGGCAAAAAGGAGAATATGTCTAATATCGAACTTTTAAGCCAGTGAAACAAGCAAAAAGGAAAAACATATTCTCCTTTTTGCCATTTCCTGGCATTTCCAGATAAATATCGTACTTTCAAGCTCCTGCAAGGAAGGTGTAAAAAATTCTTTACTGAAAAAGTGTATTTTAGAAGTATAGTACGAACGCCACTAAAATGTGGCGAATTTTACATTTTTTGGCATATATCATTTATGCAAATTTTTAGCGTATGTTGAGATATTTCGAAAAACAAAAATATGCATCAGGGACAACAAAGTACGCTCTTTGCAACGGCGCTACTTAAAATCGATGAATCGAGAAAAAAATTTTTTGTAAACAACATTTATGCAAATTTCTAACGTACTATACATTTTTACAAAAAGCAAATATCGAAACTGGGGGGCAGAAAAAGAAGCGTTGCTTTAAACTCGAAATATGAAAAAATTCAGATAGATCTTGATGATTGTTATCTATAGTATGTTTATCTTGAAATGCTTCTAAATAATGAAAGTGGAAAGCAAGTAGTATTTCACATTTTCGCGATTTTCTGATAAACAATATATCCTATAGGATTGGAAGTTTGTTAGCGTACTGACCTAGCCTTTAACAATACTTCGAGCGAAAAATTTTACAGTAAGAGCTGTATGTAAACGATTTTGACGACAGTACTGATTTGTGTCACTTTTCTATTTGGAAGCATTTTATAAAAAACAGACTATAGTGCATGATTAACTTTCACAAAATGATATGTCTTACTGTATCTATATGCAAATGTTTTAAATGTAACTTTACGCTTAACTCCATCAATTCTTATGCAACGGCTGCGAAGAGTATACAGGGTGAGCCAAAAAAAGGCGACCGGTACTGACTTCCATAGCTTTAAACGGGTGAAGTTTTTTTTAATGCAGTTTCCTGCCGTCGATAGATAAAACATCTGGCATAAAAACTGCAATGTTTCAGCCGGATTGCTTTTATATTGACTGACTAGAACCAGAAATACTAAATGTCAATTTTTCTGCAAATAAATTTTGAAAAATTGACCAAAATTTACAAAATCAACATGTTTTACGACAGAGAAGTGCACTAAATCCAATCATGAGAACCATAAAACAGCTGGACCGTTTTATCGTGTCTTACATTCTTTAACACCAATAATTTCAATCGTTTTTTCGACCTGGTCAATGACAGAATTGATTTTGTTTTTTCCAATTTCAAAACGAAAGCCCTAGATTTTGGCGAAATTTCGCCCCATATTGAAACAAGAAGTTAATGACTTTAAATTACGCGTAACTTATAAATCTGGGTGACTTTTGAAGTATTTTTGTGCGTAAAAACATTCACAAAACTTTTTTCACAATAGGTTGTAGATTGCAGTACCTTTCCAACAAAGCAAAGAGTATCCGAATACCTCTTGCCGTTTTTTTGTAAATAAATTTCAAACAATCACTCATTTTCTGAAATTTAATAAAAATTTTCGAAGTGTCCGATTTTTCATTTGAAGCACTTCGTATAGAAACCATCAAACCTAGGTCAATGCAAACTTATCTGGACTTTGAGTCACATTTTTTCTTATAATATATTCGGTGAGGACGCATCCTGTGTTCCCAGAACTTTATTGATTGGAAATTTATCCAGATTCAAAAACATATTAGAATGACAGTGCAGTGTAGGCAAATCTCTACAGCTGCCAAAACGGTGCACGATAAAGAGGTGTTACTTTCGCAGCTACTGTAGGAATGTATGAACTAGTTGAACGGGAACAGGATTTTTTTTGCTTCTTATTTCTTTTTTGCAAAAAAATGTAAAATGTTCGCTTGTAGAACAATTAGTACATCAAACTATAGTCCGTTCTTTGTTTCATAATTCTATAGTAGAGATAATAAGCATATCACATCACGCATGTGGTAGAGAAGGGCCACCTAGAAAATGCAGTGACTTCCCAGTGATTTCCATGAGTATGCCTTCTCCAGAGCTGTGCAGCTCCCCAAATACTACAAATATTTGGATGAAAACGGGAAAGTGCTCGGAAGTGCCCATAAGCTAAATTTTCCTAATTTTGACGGTTCATTTTAGACACTTTGTACTCTCTTGGAAAATGTAATGTGCAAAAATTTACACTAAATATTACATCAAAATGTAGCTTATTTTCTCCTGTGTAAAACTAATATTCATTTATTGAATGCGATCAGTCGGACCCTAAAATATCGCATGGCTAGCAAGATCACTGAAAAATGCCAAAAATACATTTTCAAAATTTGGCATGCTGCATTGGTGTGAATTTTCGTTTTCAATCAAAACTAATGATACCATGAAACTCTGCGTACGAAACTAATCAGAATATTTCATCTTGAGATATGATTCAAATTCAACTTATTATATGGAAGGTAGAACTTCTCAGAAATCCTGTCTTAAGAGGTAGTTGCATACGTGCTGGACGATTTCTGTAGGGGAGTTTCTATTAAACTTAGCAAGAATTTCATGCGATTTACACGATTTTGATATGATATGGAAGACTATTATCTTCTTTTCCCTTGGCTGAACAGTGATGAGAAAAGTTCGCTGCTTGGTTAGGTAATTATAGTCTTTTTTCAGATACTTGTAAAATACATGCACAGCATAGAAATTCTGCTGGGGGTCAGCCAGGAAAGGAGGTAGAATACAACATTTTGTTTCGTTCTTCGTAATAAAAAGAAAGGTCTTCTAACATCCAAACAGCCTATTCTTACGACTATATTAGTCAGATATGTGAAATCATTTGCTTAGACAGCACTTTTTAAAGTTTTTTAATGTTACTCATTTGGAATCATGAATGCTTTGTTTAGAAAAATTGTTGAACTACAGCATCATTTCCATTTTTATGACGACTTTCTCTTCTCTCTCGCTCATTTTCCTTCATCAGCTTTTCTATCATTGCTGAGGGAGTCAAATCTGCTGGGGGTCAAAGCCTCCCAACGTGCATGTATGCTTGTAAATAATAAAATTATGTACCAATGAATCTACATATACATATTACATAGGACTGGGAATATTAGATATAAGCAGATGATTTGAAAACCCTTGGGACAGTCGCTACATGACCAGTCATGTGGTCGGTCATCAAATTACATGCAAGGCTCATGTAGCCCAACTTTTCATGATGCTAGATTTTCCTGGTATTTCTTATTCTACTTTTATTTTAGAATTCGTCGGCACGACGGTAGTATTCAAACACAGAGATCGCGACTACCATTGTGTTCTACGCCAATTCAGCAACGTTTTCTACCAGACTCAATTGGATGATTATCAATACAAATCGTACATGCATTTCAACGAACGTTTCCAAGAGGACGCAATTTATCGCAATATCGAATGTCCGTTGGATTAGTAACCCTTTTCCTCCAATCATTTTGTACTAACTCAATTGGATTAAATTTTCAAGATTTTTTTGTTTTTTGAATAAATGTCGCGCTTTGGCTGATATTTTATAAGTTTCATGCTATAGCCCATTTTCTTTGAAATGACAGATGCAAGTATAAAAAAAGTACTGATTGGAAAATTTTATAATCTATAGTCTGTTCCTTCTGTCACATTAACTGAAATTGGGAGCCATGTCACATTAAGTAGATTGGTGATCAGTCACATTAATGGGAAAACCCATACCGTATCCCATAGGTGATACGGCCATGGCACTGTAGGTGGCATGCTGTGACCCCATGGGGTGGCTCCGTTATTGGTTTCAGTTCGGGAACCCAACCCAGCTGGGGCGGAGTGTAAACCCGTTCGAACCTACAGGTAAAGCTTTAGAAGAAGGTCACATGCTGATCCATCAGTGCCGCTACCCTGGCGGACAACCTGATCAGTATCACGGACGGAGTGCATCTCAGGTTGCGTGAGCATGTTGACTGATGTTTCCCAGGCACCAGTAACACACAGACACAACCCTCAAACAAGAGCCGTAGGTGAGAAAGTAATACTCCAATCATCACCTAGGACTCAAGTGGCATCTTGGAGACCCACAGTAACCCGGTGCTGACGTCAAAAGATGTGATATACACCACCACACACTCGGTGCTGACCTCAGGTGACTGGGATGTAAGTGCCATAGTCTCATATTGCAGTATGTACGCCAAGAAGTATGAGCCTACGGCTACAGACTTCTTACGGCAATACGGAGCATGGCCGTTGCTGACGCCAGAATAAGACTGTAAAGTCTTAATTCGGATACCGGAATAGAGACTTATCATTGTGGACATCAGTAGATAGGGCCCTAGGCCAGCAACCTTGCTACGACAACACTGAGCATCACCGTTGCTGACGTCAAAAGGTAATAGCTGAGTCTCAGTTATCCTACAACAATGATATGAGATGCAGTTGTTGCAGACGCCAGATGTGCAGTTTGTAAGGCCTCACATCTCCGAACAACAATACAGTGCATTGTTGTTGCTGACATCAAGGACTGAAGTCGGAATAGCCGACCGGTCCTAGTGCAACAACAGGAGCCTCTGCTGTTGCAGACGTCAGAGAGACAGTGCCATACGGTCACCATTCCGCAATAACAACCTGTTACGTTGCCATTGCTGACGTCAGAGGTAGAGGCGGAGGGCCACCCACCCCTTAAAGCAACAGCAAGGGATGCAGCTGTTGCAGACGCAGGGGAGGACACGGAGAACCATCAACCCCTTAAGTGGCCACATGCTATGCGGCCATTGCTGACGTCAGAGGCATGACCCTGCTAGTCACGCCTCAGTGCAACAGCAGCATGTGAGGTAGTTGCAGACGTCAGAGGTAGGGTCGCTCAAGACACAGCACCTCATAACAACAACCCAATAAGTAGTTGTTGCGGACATCAGTGGTCCCGATCAGTAAGATCCTCACCACGTGCACCTACCAAGAGAGAAAAAAGAAAAAGAAAAAAAGGACCGTGTAGTAGTGGAAAAAATAATAAAATGACCTACTGAATGGTTGCCAACTATGACGTATGTGTGACCGATGAAGAAAAAGTTTTGTTTGTAATAAATTTGAATAGAAGTGAAAAAAAGAATGTTTTGTTTGTTTTTGGTAGGAAAAGGATAAAAAAATTTTTGTTAATTTGTTTGTTTAGAAAAGGAGAGTGAGAAAAATGGGTTATTAGTTTTTAATTAAGTTGATTTTGTTTTGAGATAAGAAATTTATTGGGTGAAAAAGTTATTATAATTGGGTCACACGCTACGCATAGAAGACCGAGAAAATAAAAAGTAAAGTAAATAAAATAAAATTTGAGGCCCGAAAGATAAGCAATGTGATCTGCTAAGTAAGGTGTTATATGTGTCAACAGTAAAATTTTGGCTTGTTTGGCCGGAAAAATGAGCAACTTGGCTAGGGCTCAGTGAAGATAAGAAAAAAATTTTTTTGAAAAAAGTGTGTTGACACACATACGGGACACAGATAACAAATCACGACCACACTTGATGTCCAGAATCAAGAGTGGAAGGTGTACTGTACCTCGTGATCGGAGATCCCGAAACTCTCAGGGGCTGTGAAAACCTCAAGGGCTGTGATACTCAAGTACCCATACCCAGGCATACTGTAGTTAGAGTACGTGCAAATCGCAGTCATACTGTAACCAAATAGGCCATACCGCGCTACAGTAACCTATCCGATCACACGCAGTGAATGGAGCCCAAAGTGAAAAAAGAAGGAAAGAAAAATGGAAAGAGAAAAAGAAATGGAAGCTCAGAGGAGATGGAAGCAGAAGACTCGATTTACTCAACTCTGGGAATGTATGACTCTTGGGGATCGACTCTGGGGAAAAATCTGACACCAGGGGGCAGATTAAAGCTTACGGGTGTTACTAGGCTCATAAGGCATTAATTTACGCGCAAGAATCACCAAGCTAATCACACATGGGGCAAATCCCGACCTACAGTAATTAAAGTCTACTCAAATGCGGTGCTATCTGAGTTGGCGTTAAACTCGAATATAAGGGCCTATTCCGACCTAAGGGGCAGTGTACCTTCTTACGGGCGTATCCGCTTACATGAGGGCAAAAATTTTCATCCTAAGGGTCAGTAATCCCACTTTGAATGCGAATCAGCAGACCTGAGAGAGGTTTCCCCACTCAAGTGGCGATTCTCATGATCTGACGGAGGTTTCCCCACTCAAACCGAAAGTTTACCTAATTGAAAGAAGTATCTCACTCAAAAGGGTAAAGGTTCGTTCCCAAGGACTGTGAAGTCAGACTTAAAGGTCGATTTTCCAGCCTCGCCATGTCACATTAACTGAAATTGGGAGCCATGTCACATTAAGTAGATTGATGATCAGTCACATTAATGGGAAAACCCATACCGTATCCCATAGGTGATACGGCCATGGCACTGTAGGTGGCATGCTGTGACCCCGTAGGGTGGCTCCATTATTGGTTTCAGTTCGGGAACCCAACCCAGCTGGTACTACCACAGGTAAAGGTATGGTGTACCTCAGCCTTATCCTAGGGTTAATGCTGTAGAATAATGGACAACGCGGCCGGGTCCGGGGTGCCAATCCCTAGTCCTCATTCACCGGAATGGGAAACGGTGCCATTCGGAGAATGGTGTACTGTAGGGGACCCGATCGTTAACCTAAATCCCCTTATTGGCCCTGACCTTAAGGGTCTGAGGATTTACTTAACTGAGGGTACTTCCAGGGGAAAACTAGCTTAGGGGAGACTCCCACAAATATACCCTCAACAACAATAACCCCTGAGAAGACTCACAAAACCTCTTCTCAAATTACTCGGCGCTGGGCGACGGGTTTGGGGTCAAATTGGGGTCCTACGGACGGGGATGTACGGGAATGGGAATCCGGGTGATTCGGCGTGAGGTTCAGTGGCTGCTGTTCGGCAGGGGGTGGTAACGGACGTTTTCCTCGGCGAGGGCGACGGGTTCTACGATTAACGGCGACAGGGACGGGTTCCTATGGTCGGGTTACTGTAGTGGCAATGTGTATATGTAGGCCGGGGTGCAAATATGCTAATTTTATTTGACGTGCGGCAAAACACAGTTGACAATATAAAATATAATAAAAACGGACGACGGCGAACGCGGACGTAAAGGCTAAAAGACGAAAACCAGTTAGGCCCAATAATTAGTGACAAAAAGACGAAACATGCCCTTTTAAAGGGCTTCATAAACTACAGTATGCCTTGGGCGGAGTTAACACTCCCCCAAGCTAACTTCTGCAGCGGAAATCGTTGCAGAAGATGCCTATGATCACATAGAAATTTTCCAGTTCACAACGTTAAGGATTGGGGCGAGTTTTCACTCTCCATGCTTAACATAGGAACGTCACTAGTGGGAATTTCAACTAGTGGTTTCACGTTGTGAAACGTCGCTAGTTTTTACTGATAAGAGGTGCACGTTGTGCTCCATTTACAGCGATGAGCTCGGAGAGCTTATCTCTAACGGAAATTCTTGACTAGCGGGCACATACCATAGTCTACGTGTGCGATTGAAAATAATAAGTTGAAACGGAAATAAAAGTGCACAAACAGAAACAGAAACGAAACATAAAAAGTACACACATAAATTGCATGTAAAAAGTATAAAAACAAAACACAAAATTGATGTAAATTACTGTAACACAAAAGGTAACGAAAACATAACTAAAAATTGTAATGTGAATCATGTGACATTTGACGAAATCCGTCGGCACGTGACACTTCTGAATGCTTCTAAATAACAAAAATGAAACGCAAGTGTTTTTCGGCTGTACCATGCGTTACATTGGACTGCTAATTTGCGAGCACTCTCAACTGAGCTTTAGTAATTTTCTTTGAAAAATCTTACTCTTGACACGATTCCTTTCAGGTTATACTTTCCCTATGATAAGTTGAAAATTAATTATACCTCAAAATCAGATGTTTTGGGTAGTTTTGTTCGCCGAGTTCCATGGTACCATTCGTTTTGCTTGTAAACGAAAATTTGCACTGCTACAACATTCCAAAGTTTGAAAATTGGTAATTTTTTTACATTTTTCAATGGTGTTGCTAGCCAAGCGATATTTCAAGATCGGATTAATCTTATTTGATGAATGAATATCCATTTTAGAGAGGAGAGAATAGGCTCTCCTCATGCAACATTTACAGTAAATAGTTTCATATTACACTTTTTCATCAAGTTTAAAGTATTAAAAATAAGTCGTCAACATTGAAAAAATTTCGTTTATGGGCACTCCCGGGCACCCTCCCATCGGATGCTCCAGAATTTTATTTTCTTATATTGTAGCTCATCTATTTTTACTGCATTGGTTAAATTTTCATCAATTTTTTTGTACCGTTTTGGGAGCTGCACTGTTCTGAAGAAGACATACTTATGAAAATTTCATAGAAATCATTGTATTTGCCAGGTGGCTCTTCTCTACCCATTGCGATATATTTATTACGTGTACTGTAGAATTATCAAATAACTAACAGACTTTAGTTTGATGTATTAATTGTTTCACAAGCAAACATTTTACACTCTGCAAAAAAGTTCGAACAGTCAAGAATGAGTGCAGAAATGAAGAAAAATCCTGCTTAGAGGCACTCCCAAGCACCTTCAGCCACCATGCCACAAAATTTTATCTTTTATTCTCCTGTTCACACATTCCTATAGTAGATGTGAAAGCAGTATCACGATTCGAATACCCCTTGAGGAGCTACATAGATCCAAAGAAAGCAAAATCCTAAAAATTGCTCGAAAATAATTTTTTTCCCATTTTTGTGTTTTTATGGAGTAAGTTCTTTATATCAATACTGGAACTGGAAGATACATTAAAAAGGCCACAATTTTTCAGACATATTGTGGAAAAACAGTGATTTATTATTTTAACTGCATTTTCATTTACTTGATAAATTTTGTTAAATTTCGTTGAGTCGCTGATCTTAAAGGATGATACAAGCCCCATCCTGATCAAACCTCACAAAGTCTATGTCATTCACCTGAAAAAGATTAATCATAACACACGCTGTGTGTATTGTTGTGGTAAACTTCAGATCAGAATTAAGCAGAGTACATTTTGTGTTCCTGTCTGATCTAAACATATTAGAGTGTGTTGTAGTGTGTTTTCCACCGATTTTATCGTTTTGTCAAAGCGCGTTAGAGGCCCGCAGGTGGCAAGTGGAGAGAGCAACGCGGACCACCAGCACCCACCTTACTATAGCGCACGTCGGTACGCGTGCGCTGGTCTCTCTCAATTACTATTATTAGTGTTATAATTTTTATGTTTTTCTTACTAGTTGTGCACCCCATTGGCCACCACTAGTCATTACTCGCCGCCTCCCCATTTTCTCTCGCCCGTGCGTGGGAGTTGATTTTGTGTTTTTATTTTCTCACCCGTCTCTGCCTTGTTCATGTAAGTTTTTGTGTGTTATTGCGTAATATTAAAATGGTAGAAAATCCTCGCCTTTGGATCTTGCGCAATAAGGGAGACAATTAAAGAAAGTAGATCTTTCTTTAATTGTTGGGACAATTAGTGTTGGGGTTTAAGTACCAGTAATTAGATTATCGGGTAAAGGTGGGTGTGGGAAGCATGTACATTAAGGACGCAACCTCGGAATCCCAATCCTGCTCCCGCCGCATCTTCACTGCCCCAAAAGACAAAATACAACACTGGTGACTGCTTGGATTGTACGCTGCCTCTCCCCGCCGTTGCGTTGCATCCGAAAATGCTCAAAGAGTCCAAAATTAGACCCCGCTGCAGCTGCGCCAAAGGGTACAAAAGAGGTTATTATACCCTGCGAAAAAAGATGCCAAAAGTAAGCCACACACCGCCGGACTTCACCTGCTTTCCATCGCGATCCAGTTCCCCGAATGCCGCCACAGCTGCAAGCCGCGCCCTAAGTTTTGATCAAATGCTATTGCCGCGACCGTCAAATATTGCGCAATCGACAGCGGTACCCACGGTAAGCCTCCCGCCCCATAATCTGCCCTTGTCTACTTTCAGTACTCCTGCGCTGGACGGGACGGCACAACCGCAAGTACCGCTCATTCCCGCAACCGCAGCGACGATCAATTCTCAACCCCCGTGGTCGCTAAATCAAAACCCCCTCACAGCCGCCGTAAATTGCCCTAACGCGCCGCCTGCACCGCAAATGCTGCCGCCAAGTGCCGCGGCCCGAAATAACAATGACCAAACCGTTGCCAGAACCGACTCTTCTGAATCCTTTGTCAATATCAAACCACCGCAAGCCCCAGCCGCCACCCGTGCTTCAGTAAACAATCACCGCAGCAGCCTAGCCATCACAAATGCCAATGAAGTTCAAAATTTTCGAATTGAAGCACGCGACGCGCTGGACCAACTCGACACCGCCGCCGCGCGCATAACCAACAATGTTCCTACTGTACAAACGATCGATCAAATTATCGGCCCCGTTTCGGACCAATTCCAAGCCCAGCAATTATACGTCCAACGCGAAATCCAGGAACAAACCAAAGCTACAAACGCGCGTTTTGCCGCACTCGCCGAGCAAATGCAACAGTTGATTTTCACAACCGCCGCCGCAACTAATGCACGCAATCTGCCCACACCAAGACCGCTGCCGGTGTCCTCACGGTTTCATGGCGAGGAAACAAGAGATATTTATATCCCAAACAAAACCCTTGTGAAACTGAACCGGCTCCTGTCTTTGGCAGGTTACCAAATCAAGTCAAACCTAAAGCGCCGTCGACGGATACCCTGTACAATAATGAATTCGCCCGCACTACACGTGCCGACAAAGATTTACGCAGTTCCGTGCTTCAAAGACGCCAACCGCCCGCGGCAAACCATTTCGGTTTCTCAGACTACCCACCAGAAGATTATTATGACCACCTGCAACCTCGGTACGACATGCCGCGCACGTCTCATCATGAGGAAGATAGCCGCATCAAAACAGTCGTCGGCAACATGCACCCGCTGATTATCGACAGCGCCACGACAAATAAACGTCTGCTACGCTTCTTCATCTGCCTGGAAAACGAGTTCGGCTACGACGCCTCCAACCACGTAAAGATGAGTGCACTACGCCGACTCATCTGCGATACGCCAAGCGATATGATCCAAGATATGACTCGGTACGAAGACGCCAAACACTTACTCATGTTCCAATTGGCCCCCGATTGCAACCTGATGACTCTCAAATGCGAGCTCGCGTCAATCACCCCAGAAGTTGGAGAAGAACCCGCCGCGTTTTTGAGTAAGGTAATGACTTATGTACAGCTATTGTATCAGCATGAAGATCAAACCTTTCGGCACAAACAAGTAATTGATACTTTTTTGACAAAAATGCCTGTTTTCTATCAACTAACAATCGGCAAACAAGCCAAAAGCTTTACGAACGTCCAACAATTGGCCGACGCCATAGCTAAAGCCCGTAGTGTCCTCAATGCAACCAAAGCTGAAATTGGAACCGCGGAAAGACCCATCCTCATAAACCAAGCCGATCAGAACGCACTACCACCGACGTCTCCGCAGCCATTTGATCGCCGTTTCAAACACCGCCGCAGCATGGATCGCCCCCAACACCGCCACCGCGAGTGCTCTCCATCTACGGATCGCAGGCTCCAAAATTCGACACTGCCACCCACTAAATTCGTCTCTTTCCAACCACAAGCGATTGAACCACCGCCGCGGCAGCCGCCGCACACGGAGATTCTCTTAGAACAATTGATTCAGAGATACGATCGCGACTATGAAGAAAGAAAATCACGACAATGCCCAGAGGAAACATTACCAACCAATAGGCAACACAGCCCGCCTCATCAATCTCTAAACAGAGAGCCGTACGCCAATCGCTTTGACCGATCCGCCAGCCCCGATCGCACACGCACAACGCAACCTACAGGTCTTTGGTGCGATGCTCACAAATCCCGCACACACAACACCAAAGATTGCATCTGGCTCAAGCGGCAAAACGCTCAACAGGTAACCCGACTAGAATCAAACCGCCCAAACTACGCTGCCCATCCACGGCAAGCTGATTTCTGAACCAATTCGAACGACATCCATGGACAACGCGATTGGAGACCCCACCGTGGAGGACCGCCCCAACGAGGCACAAACTACGCCCGCGGCGCGCGAAACCATTTTTATGAAGGTAATCCTATACAGCGCCCACATGATTTTGTTCAGAATACCTACGCCGTTTACCCAAACCATCAATTCCCAGCACTGTGGGAACAACATATTCACTACAACGCTGTACCGGCTCCATACGTCACAACGCCGACCGACTCATCGCGCGCTAGTTCTCAATCTTCAGAGTTACAACTAACCCTACCCAAACTCCTGGCACCGAATGCCGCGTCAACACCCACGCTTGAAACACGGGCTAACAATCAATCGACGTCCACGGCCAATATGGTCATCCCATCCAAAGAAATCGCTTCCGCCGCGCGGATTGTTAGCCCCGGCATAGTCTGTTGGAACGCAACGGGCCGCGCTTTTCAAGACCCATGCCACATCCGCTCGTCCGTTTGTCAAATCGATAACCTTATGCCGTCTTCCAAATCCTTTGTCCGCAAGTACGCTTCCACGAGAGCCTTTCAAATTCCAATCAAAATTGGAGCGGTTAAAGCACACCCGCTCATCAACACAGGTGCCCAATGCTCCGTTTTGTCCTCAGGTTTAGTCAAACGCCCCTTCGACAAACAATCGCTCCAACTCCCGATTTGCGGAAAAATCAAAGTAGCCGATGGCGCCATTGTCAACGCTCATGGCCCAGTAGTCGTTACGATGGAATCCGCGTTCGGAGAGCACATGATCAAATGCGTAATCCTCGATGACGATGGAAACGACCAATGTATCATCAGGACGGATTTCCTCGCGCACCCAGATATCCATGCCATTTTGAATTTTAAAGACAATTACATAGAAATCCAAGACGTCAAACTGCCGCTCAAGGTAATCCCCTCGGTTCGCCCTCGAACGGAATTGTTCCTAAACGCCGCCAACGACAACATCTTAGAAGAAATCCCAGAGGACGAGCGAGTAATTTTCTATGACGATAAATCCGATATTTTCAGTCAACCCGAAGAAATTGAAGCTGAACAACCGATATGGCAGGCTCAACCTAATCCACACCAACTGCCCCCTCGGCAGTTGGAGGTTACCGAGCTCGCCGAACCGATTTTTCTCGTCGCCCCAGCTTCCGTTTCAATTTCGCCACACTGCTAACAATGGGTCAAAATTACTGTTTTTCCCACAACATCCGTGACCATTCCCGACGTGATTGTACAACCTATCGCCACCGACAACGTAGCCGCAGAACTTCCAGTCGAAACCGCAGTTGTCAACATCACCAACAGTCATTGCCCGCTCCTCTTCATTAATAACACGCCAAACAGCATCAAACTCCAACCAAATCAGCTCATTGCGATGGCAAAGCACACACTAGAGTATTCAGAAACCTACGCCGACTGCCAGATAGCAACTGCCGCCACCAACCGCGACTTAACTGATCACGAGCCGGCCGCACTCGATAAATCATTCCCTGGCCACACCGCACAGCAAAAGCTGGAGTACGCCCTAAACAAAATGACCGAAAAAACTTACGTTTCTGTCACCCAAAGAGCAAAAGCCCTCCAGATGCTTCGACAACACCACGATGTCTTCAGCCTCCCCGGCGACAAACCAACTATCACCAGCGAGTTGACCATCAGTATCGACACCGGCACCGCAAAACCGGTTTCCCGCCATTACTACCGCGCCGCAATAGAGCAAAGACCGATTGTACGCCGCCACATTCAAGAAATGCTCGACAACGATTTTATCGAGCCATCCCCCTCCCCCTGAGCCGCACCGCTATTCCTCGTGAAGAAAAAAGATGGCTCATGGAGACCCATTGTCGACTACCGCGGAATAAACGACGTTACGCCAAGCGACAAGTTTCCAATCCCGCGCATTGATGATTACTTAGACGCCATGGGACACGCGAAATTCTTTACCACACTCGATCTCAAAGCAGGGTACTGGCAGGTACCCCTTGACACCGACTCCCGCGATAAAACAACCTTCATCTGCCAAGAAGGTTTGTTTCGATTCAAAGTGTTGCCGTTCGGCCTGAAAAACGCGCCCGCCGAATTTCAACATCTAATGGAAAGAATTCTCCGACCGTACATTTGGAAAATTCGCCTCGTTTATATTGATGATATTATTTTTTTTCGAATTCGTTTGAAGAACATTTGGAGCATTTACGAATCTTTTTCGACGCCCTCCGCGCAGCCAACCTTATGCTTCGACCCGACAAGTGCGAATTCCTGCCGCTGCAAGTCAAATTCTTGGGACACCTCCTTAGCACCCGCGGAATCGCAGCCGATCCAGAGAAAGTCAAAGCTATTGCCGAATACGAATTCCCGAAAACCAAAAAAGGTATGCAAAGTTTTTTAGGCTTAGTCCAATGGTGCAAGCAATTTATCCCGAATTTGGCAACCTTGTCCAGTCCTTTGTATGGACTTCTAGGCAAAGACGCCCAGTATATCGCCACGGACGAACACCACACGGCGTTTGAAGGCATCAAAGCAGCCCTCACGTCATCACCTTTCCTCCACTACCCGGTCTACGACGGCAAAGCCCAGTTTGTTATTCAAACCGACGCCAGTATGACCGCCATCGGAGCCATTTTGTATCAAGAAAACGGAAATGATCAATGGGTCATTGCCTACAATAGTCCCGTACTCACCGATGCCGAAACCGGCTACAGTACAACTGAGCATGAATGCCTCGCCATTGTCTATGGCTTCCGGATGTACGGCCACTATGTGTACGGCCAAAAAGTTATTGTCTGCACCGACCACAAGCCGCTCGAATAGCTCAAAGACGAAATACATCAAAACTCGTGCCTCCAACGTTTCGCGATTAGCCTCCAGGACTAGGATTATAAAGTTGAATACTTTAAAGGTAAAGACAACGCTTGCGCCGATTTCTTGTCCAGGAAAGACGACCGCGACAAATCCCCAATCCAGACCGCCGAGACTTTGACCGCCACGATTTTCCGCGAAAATTTCCACCCTGCTGGTGCAACTATGGACACTGACTTAACGGTACCCGAAATACGCCCAGCAGCGGCCTCACCGCCCATGGAAGTCGACGCCGAAATCAATGCCATCACCTGTGCAATGACCAAAAAGATCATCAGTCAACCCACACTCTCTAATTCAATGCCAATAGCTGTTGACCACGAACCACCACCAGCCGAGGCCATTACGATCGCCACTCACGAGGAAGTTTTAAAAGTGCAAGCCGTGGATCCAGCCATAACAAAAATCATCGCCACCCTCAGAACAGACAATGCCGCCAAACAGCCACCGATTTTCTTCCTCGAAGACCAAATTTTGTATCGTCAACTTAAAGATGTCAAACAATTAGTCGTACCCGCCTCCATGGTCGACCAAACCCTTCATCAATTCCACAGCGTGAAAATTTTGAATCATCAAGGATCAAACCGCACGCTAGCAGCAATTAAAGCTCACTTTTGGTGGCCCCGCATGGAAGAAAACGTTCGAGATTGGATTAAAACTTGCAAAATTTGCCAACTAACAACGCTGCGCACATCACCGCCTCCGCCACTGTTGCAGATTCACCCCAAACACCCATTTGAGATCGTGGCAACCGACATCGTCAACATTTCACCCGTAGGTGAGAAACGTCCCTACGTTATTGCTTTTCAGGATTACTTCACGAAATTCGTGTCCGCGCACTCAATACCGGATCAAAAGGCTTCAACAATAGTGGAATGCTTCATCAACATCGTCGTCCTCACGCACGGTAGCCCGCTCGTCCTCCTCTCCGACCAAGGTGGATGTTTTACATCAAAGCTTATGCAAGATATCTGCGAGCTTCTCAAAATTTGCAAGGTCAAAACGACGGCATACCACCCCCAGTGCAACGGAATGGTCGAACGTTTCAATCAAACATTGATCGCCCAACTAAAGAAGTATACCGCCGACGATCCAGACAACTGGGAGCGCTACTTGCCCTACGCCGTATTCGCCTACAATGCTACGCCACATACAACTACACGCCATTCGCCCTTCAGCTTATTACGAGGATATGAACCGCGCATCACCTTCGACTACGATTGCGCCCGCCGACTCACATTGCCATTGAATTACGATGCCTATCAGCATATTCTTACACAAGCGCAACTCAAAATGCATGAAAAAATTAAAGCTAACCTCGATGAAGCAGCCGCCATCAGCAAAGAATACTTTGATCGCAAAGCCCAAAAACGCGATTTCGTCATCAACGACCTAGTTCTTTTAACCAATACGCGCAAGGCCAACAAAATTCAACCCGACTTCATCGGACCTTTTCTCATCACGGACGCCTCCCGCGCAGCCCAAAACGTTGTCACCATCGATTCACTCGATGCGCCCGGCCGCCCGCAAACCGTCTCCATAATGCGTCTAAAACCGTTAGTTCTGCGACCCGCAAAGGACGCGTTCGAAAACGAAGAAGGTGGACCACGTATGCCCCACACTTCTCGCCTGCAATAGTTTGCTTTGAAAATTTTCTTTTGTGATACGGCGCTCATCACGCTGCGTTGTAAATAATCTTCACGTTTGTTTACTTTAGATTATGGCGACCTCGTTGATGAGCAAGGATGCACAGCGGTTTTGAAACACTTCCCTTCGACCCATCTTTTACAAACAAACTCGGCCGACTTTACACCGTCACCTTACACCTTGCCCCAGTCCCCACATTTTTGCGATAGGAGGGGGTTTCTTCTTTAATGTTAGGTTCTGTTCTGCGCGAGGCCATTCGGTTTATTTCCACCCGACTCTGGCCGCTATCACTCTCATAAGACTAATTGGGAAAGGTTGATTGTAGCCCCATTAACATAGTAGTGTTTGTGTTGCTTTTCGTAACGATGGTGTTTGCATTTTCTTACTTTACACTTTCTTCACCTTTCAGCGGCTTAGTCTTTTACTATTTCATTTCCACTTTTGGCTTCCATCCGCAATAGTCGCATTTTCCAGCTGCTCTTCAAAATTTATTTTTCAAAATGATGACGCCGTCGACCAGACCCACCTCCACGGCTGACGAGCCCCCGCCGTATCATGAATCGATTAATGTCAACAAACGATACGTACGTTGGGCCAAGCAGCAGCCCCACCAAAACGATCTAAGCTTCGCCTGCGACGGTATTTTTCTCACGTTTTATGCTTTTGCTGCTTATTCTTGCATGCTCTTTTGCTTGGGACCCCATGGGTAACTCCCCCACTCTGTAGTTTTGCGCCAGAGATCCATGGTCAGCCGCCGCGATCCCCGCCATCGTCAAGTTGTGGCCTCCTCAGTCCACAACCGGCCGCTGCTTTGATTTCCGCATACGACAACTCTCGTTATCTCGCTTACGTAGCCCGATCCAGTTGTCAAAACGCGCCCATCATCGCCGCCCAAGCCAACGTCTTCTCAGAGCATGTGTCCTCCTAACCAACCGAAAGCAACACCGCGCCTCCCTCCTGGTTTCCCCTTATAATCAACCTTTAATCTCCATTTCGCTCTTTCGATTTTTTGCCCCTACATCACATGTTAAATATCGCGCTCGCTCTTGTTCAGAGAACAACGTCAAACGCCTAACCCGCATCGCTGATTTAGAATCGTGGTACATATCCATGTACGCACGACCCCCGAATGTGTTGCCGCCACCGATATTCCTTTCACCGGGAAGTTTGGGGCAGGCCTTGGCCGCCCAACCCACACCAAACTTCCGTGGCTATACGCTGGTCGGCTTCGACACCGAATCGATCATGGCCGCCGATATGAAACACTTCCAGTTTACCGTGCCCATGCCAGCCGACTCCACGGCCTCTAGCTACCCTCGATACGTTCAACTCACATTCCCGAACGGCACGATGTTTGTCTTCGAAACGTTCACCACTACCCCGGAAGATTGGACCGCACTGTTCTCCCTAGTCGACGGCAAACACACCATCGTAGTTTCCTTCGATGGAGCCGACGACTGGGCGGGAATATATGCTCTTCTGGGTACTCAATTCCGGACTGATCGGCAGAAGAAGAACAAAGACCCGGTCGTAAAAGCCATTCATTTCGATGCGTACCGCGTTATTCGAAACATCGACATATCTCCGCCGCTGTACAAGCTAGCGCGACAAATTGGCTTCTTCCCCGAAAAACGCACGTTAAAAGCAACCGTTTCCGCCATGTGGGCGCTGGACATTTCAAAACTCACGCTACGCTTCCCGGCAGCCCTGCGTTTCTTCAACAACCCGACGACATCGTTTTTGCAATCTGACGTCCTCGCCTATGCGGCCCTCGACGCCTACTATTCGTTGTTGTTGTTTTTGGCCTTTGGTCGTTACGGCTTCATCCCCGAGGTATACAACGCCCCTGCGTTGTTTCCCCATGACTCACTGGATGCCGCCGAAATCGACCACCTCGCCGAACCCGTTATCGCCGCCTTTCACAACGTCGCGTTGTCGGATGTTTTACCCCCCGACTACGCCAACCGAATATATCCAACGACATCGCAAGTCGCCTTACCTGGGATTATGCGAGACGAAGTTCTCTCAGCTTATAAATTTTTCATGTATGATTGCACAGCGTCCGACCACGGTCGGTCTTTTTGTTTAGGAACAGTAACCAACGGTTTTCGAGACGTCAAAGTTTTGACGCGCACAACCCATCCGAAACTTCTCCCCATTCCGAAAGCGCCAAAGAAAAAGAAAAAGAAACAAAAAGACGAGTGGAACAAATCACCGGATGTTTCTGATGACGAAGATCCGGCTCTCAGACCACGATCCATGTTTGACGATCCCAAACGCCTTCAAGCAGCCGTCACCTCGGCCATGAAGAGCAACCTCACCAATCAGATTATCGAGCTGCTCAACTTCCCGGTTTCCCTGATATACAATTCGGCCATCCGCGATCGGATGCCATACAATGATCCCGTGTTACCGCCGCTTCATCACGAGGTTGATGATGTCTGGACGGAACGCGTTGCCGCCGATCAACCCCTGTGCGAGCGAACCTATTACAGTACTCATTATCTTTATCACCCCTCCACCGTTCTTAATTTTTTACAGGTGGACGGAGATTGGTTCCGACGGCTGACTTCTTTTATGCCATTGGCCGCGCTTCTAGCGTCGCCGTGTTCCGCCGAAGAATACGCCTCTACCAACGACCTACTGCTTCACCACGCTCAATCGATGAAACCAGAAATATGCGCCGCGTTCTACGAGTGTATGTGGTATCGCAGCGACGGCAACCCTAACTCGCTACTTACGAATTGGATGAATCGCATCCCAGAACGCAAACTGTGTTTCCCCAGCGATCCCGGCATGTATATCTGCAATCTGTTCGTGCTACGTCCGATTGTGTTCAACGAGGAATTCCACATGGAAACACCCGTCGAAGAAATCGAAATCGATGAATGCGATTACACGGCCAATCCGCACAGCCATTTCCATTTCTACTCATCGTTTATTGCACTCATCGACTTTCAAAACCGTTTTTCGTTCCCCGCGCCGGTGTATGCGTACCCCATGCCGACTATGGCTTCGGCGCAAAGGCTCACCGCCGAGGAACTGCTCGAACGCCCCATCGATGTCGAAGTTGAGCCCACCGATGACGAGCTACTCGATACGCCAGTTTTTGATCTCAACATAGCGAAGCTGCCGCCATCAACAGACGCATTGGCCCTTCCTATGTCGGCTGCACCATCTGATATCACGGCAACCGCTACGCAAATCTCCGATTTCTTGAAACTCACGCTCGACGAAATTTCCAGCATCGCCCCGGCTTCGATGGACGAATCTACCCCCATCCAACCTGCCACGATCGATTCCGAGACTATGACGTCAGAACAAATGTTGACCGATATACCCGAAGAGAGCACGGTAGATCAATCTACATCTATGGACATCACCCTCATAGAACCGGCTGCTACGATACCAACCATGGCACCTGCTGTGGATCCACGAATATACTTGGCGACACCGGCAGTTTTGCCGGGACCTCCGATAATTGCCACCGTTGCCGCAGCCAGGTATAGTGCTCCCGTACGTTTTTCGCAACAGATTATTTCAGCTACTCAATGGGACGCCTTGGCCGCAGCACTCGCCGCGTATCATTTTCCGCCGCCGCGGCCCGGTATGTTGTTCCCGGAACACCATTGGAAAGACTACCCCGAAGCGTTGAAAGAAGAGATACAACGCATTTTGTTGCCCCCACCGACGTTAATCGACCTGGTCCCGCAAGTCGCCCAAACGGCTCTGGTAGTGGCCCAACCCGTCGTGCAAACACCGGCTCCTCTACCGCTGCCGACCATTTCACAACCGCCACCGATGCCGCAACCGCCTCAACCCGCGACTCTAGTGCCGCCGACGGCACCTGTGGATGTTCAAACCCCACAGGCCCCCAGCACGTCCGCGCCGGCTCTAGATCGCTATGGAAATCCTATCCGAAGACCCAGCCGGTATGAACACTCAACAAAGCGAAAACAACACCTTCAGGAAGAATCGGCGTACCGCAAATCTCACAAAACGCGAACAACGGAGGAACGGAGCACACGGCCTACATGGCCACCCAGCATTACCCGTGCTGAGCGGGGCAAAACGCCCAGGGAACGCACAACACACCGCCGCGAACAACGTGATCAAAAGAAAGCCCGCGAAGAAGCTGAAAAATCTTCGCAAGCTACCTCTACACCAAAACCCAAAATTCCGTCATCCAGAACAGCAGCGCCAGCAACAAAACCGCCGCCTGCCCATCAACCCGATAGGCAACATTCACGTCACGAGTCTCACTCCTGTGATGATCGCCACTGTAGAGAAATGCAACAAACTCAACCAACCAGCCGCGATAGTTGTCAACAAGAACGCCGCGATGATGTACCGCCGCACCGTACTAAAAGCGAACAAACTCGCCAGGTGCATTCGACCGGTTTCTACGAAGAGGCACACCACTGCCAGTTCCGCCGGTCACCACCCAAGTTGACGGACTTTATTAGCCCGCTGCATAGGGACGCTGAAATCCAACGTCGTCTGGAAGCTTTGAAAAAGCTGCCGAAAGACGTGTTCAAAGCTCCGCTTCCACCGCCTCCTATGGATGTGGAACCTGCCACGTCAACGGCCACCACAATTCCGCCAACGGTTACATCGCAACCGCCTACGGTTCAGACAACTGGTACTACGACTACGGTAACCCACACCACGTCGCTGCCGCCTACGGTCCCGACGTCGGCTCCGGTTCCTGCGTTCCAACAGCCGCCTGTGGTCATCGCCACTAGACTGGTTCTTGGAGTTCCTCCGCCACCAAGTTCCGCACCAACTATCGAACCATGGTTGCCTAGCCAAGCTTCGCGATTACCAAATTATACGCATTTCCGAACCACCGATTCGCCGCAGTGCGTTACGTTAGTAACGCCTCGTTACCTGCCGCATATCGACCCCGCCATTGAATTTTTCATGCCGCGCACGCTGCACGAAATGGTTCTGATCAACTTTTTCGGCCGCCTCGGTATTCGCATCATCATGCCCGTGCACATCCGTGCTACGAACGCATCGCTCGCATTGTACCAATATTTTCGAGAACACTACCGCCCTGCGTATCGAGAACAACAACCACCAATCTCGCACGACGTGGCCACTTTGATATTGTGATGGGTCGCTGGCCTTTGGGCTGAGGAGCTCGGCATCGTTGATGCCGTTCACACCGCCCACTTGGCCCTTTTCCTATACGAAGCCCGCGGTTTGGATAACCCCTCATGTTTGCTACAAGCCTATAACACCGCTGTCGGGTTAATAGACAGTTGGATGGCTTATCCGCGCTACGCTCCATTTCCACAACCGCCGGAAATCGCCGACATTCAACAAATTTATCTGCAGTATCACAGTGAGACGGATCACCCCGCACCCCTGCTGCATCGGCACGACTTTTCTGCCCGGTGGAACCTATTGCCACCACGACCGTTGCCGCCAACAGGGTTGCCGTCTGATCGCCCGTCATTAATCGCCACTCAACTGCCACCTCGAGGCGTGAACCCGCTCTCGCCGCTTCAACCTCAAACGTATACCTCATCATCGCGCCGCTGTGACACCACCGATTACGGTCGAAACCGCTACTCCCGTAATACCCGTTTTGATGGCTACGACGACCCTCGCGATCCACATGGCTACCATAACGATCGATACCGACGAAACGAACGCAACCGCCGCGATTCTCCTTGAAACTACCGATCTGCATCCGATACTCGCCACCGACGCCGCCATTAGAAAGAAGCTTTTGTACAGTAACTTTGTTTTTCTTTGTTTTTTTTTGTTTTAACCTCATCTAAAACCGGTTGTTTAACTTCTAATCTCGTTTGTGCTTTATTACTTTGTACTAGTGTTTCCAGCGCACGTGCAGCCGACGCTGCAACCACACGGTAAGATGACAGCCGGTGGCCCACTACACCCCTCCACTTGCACCGCCCTTTGTCCTTGCCTCCGCTGCCAGACTCACTGTTGTCGCCGCCCCAAAAATCGGCTCAAACTACCCCAACAACTCCGCCCGCCCCACTGTGTGAGGCCCAAGAATCCTTCGGCAACCCCGGTGACGGCCTGTAGTGGCGGAGCCCTTCCCCTTGCATGTTTTTCGTATTTCCTGACGATCGCTTAAGGCGATCTACCGCAAGGGGGGAAGGGGTGTTGTAGTGTGTTTTCCGCCGATTTTATCGTTTTGTCAAAGCGCGTTAGAGGCCAGCAGGTGGCAAGTGGAGAGAGCAACGCGGACCACCAGCAGCCACCTTACTGTAGCGCACGTCGGTACGCGTGCGCTGGTCTCTCTCAATTACTATTATTAGTGTTATAATTTTTATGTTTTTCTTACTAGTTGTGCGCCCCGTTGGCCACCACTAGTCATTACTCACCGCCTCCCACCACGCCTTTTTCGTTTTCTCTCGCCCGTGCGTGGGAGTTGATTTTGTGTTTTTATTTTCTCGCCCATCTCCGCCTTGTTCACGTAAGTTTTTGTGTGTTATTGCGTAATATTAAAAAGGTAGAAAATCCTCGCCTTTCGATCTTGCGCAATAAGGGAGACAATTAAAGAAAGTAGATCTTTCTTTAATTGTTGGGACAATTAGTGTTGGGGTTTAAGTACAAGTAATTAGATTATCGGGTAAACGTGGGTGTGGGAAGCACGTACATTAAGGACGCAACCTCGGAATCCCAATCCTGCTCCCGCCGCATCTTCACCGCCCCAAAAGACAAAATACAACAAGTGAAAAGATGAAAAGACGTGCGCCAACTATGTACGGCCATCATATAAGGAAATTATCTTTTAATCTTACAGTAATGTGCACTGTGCCAAAGATGTAGCACTCTGGAAGGAGCAACATAAATATAGAAACCCCAGCTTTAAAATCAATGGGGCTCTGCAAATTTAGAAAATCGTGCAAAAGTAAGCAAAAACCCTCCTGGAATCTCAAAAACTGTTGAGCCCAAAATCTAGATATTTTGTACGTGTGATTGGGGCCGAGTTTCATTGGCAAATTATCGAGGAAACTTTAAACAGGTTACTCTGCATGAGACGATAGTAATCCAAACTTCGAATAAAAACTTTCCTTACTACTGCACTCATAATTAGCTTAATTTAAAAATGAAGATATAAAAAATTTTGTTGATCATGAGTGCTACCCATAAGCTGAAAAGATGGTGTAGAATCCACGAACCAGAAGTACAGCACCTTCAAACAGACGAAATTTTCTCTACCGCTCAAGTCCTGTCATTCAGGTTACCCGAACCATATGTCGTGCGACTAATAACCTAATTTTTTCAAAATTTTACAATAACATCAATATTGTATCAGTGAAATAGTGTATATTCTCTTTTTAATGCCGATCGAGTGGCAAAAGCTTGGTTTTCAAAATTCTAAGGCAAAGGTTTTATGTAATGACATCCTCACATCATTGACAATTCGCTGATAAAATCCATCCCCATGCACACCTACAAAATATCTAGATTTTAAGCTCAACAGTCCTCAAGATTCAGGGAGATATCGTTGCTTATTTGTACATATTTTTTCAAATTTGCAGAAACTCTGTTGATTTTAAGGCCCGGATTTGTATACTTATTTTGCTCATTTTCAAATTGAAAGTCGTTAAAGTTGAGAAGTGGTCTGCTACAGTTCATATTGCAGTAAATTTTAGATCGGAATTGAGCTGAATACATCCCTCAAGTTTGTCTGATGAAAAAATATCAATGACAAAAAAAGAAAAGAACGTATCCAGCACAGTGTTAGTGTACGGCATTCTTTTTGAAATGATCAGAGCAGAGTTGGAGCCAAAATTTTGTTCAAAATTATGGAAGACTCGTTAACCCTATTCAATAAATATTTCCTTCATGATATGGACTCCTTGATGATTACTCTTTCTATTCTAACCATTTCAAAATTTTCGAAATTGATTTCATAATCTCTAGTAAGGTTCCGTTTGCCCAAACTGTGACCACTGCTTCGATCATTTCTGAATGAATGGAGTGTGTTAGTGGACCAGGTAACAGGAAACTATTGCCAGATCATGAGCCAATCTTTCATGACATATCAACTTGACTAACTATTTTTTACTTTATCATAGGTGGCGCGTCCCCCCCTAGAGCCAAAACGGTAAGAGCTAGAACCTTCGGGAGAATATCAGGCATAAAGGCAAACTATGGGGCGCTTTTTGTCATTTCGCATTTATCTGCAAGTGGTGTCCGGTGGGGCCCCAAAAACATGCAAAAAACGCACTTTTTGAGGCCACCCAGTTCCACCATGCCCAGCAATGGGTGTGGCATATCAAAGCTTCATACTTCGACCTGAGCATCTTGGGGGTGCAATCTCAAATGCGGTTTTTATTTTCTTAAAATATGGCCCCAGTTCAATTATATGGTGGTCGGAAAACGCGAAATTCCCCAATTTTGTTATATAATACATACGGCTTCAAAAAATATCTTCTGCAGCATGATGCACTACTACTTTTCTGCAGTTTCAATTGAACCGGAAGAATTATTGGGATTTTTGAGCTGTAAGAGTTTTCGACCACTGGGAATTCGATGGACGCGGTCACTTTATACGAAAAATGATTCCGGGTGTAAACAAGCATATTTCCGTAATTTTTTTGTGGAAGGTGTTTCCGAACGCGGGGAATTTAATGAATGTGATCACTTTGTTGAGGTGGGCTCAGGTGCACGTGTTCAGCTTCCGGCGTCGGTGCGCAGGCGGTTGGACGCGGCGAAAAGTGGCGAGAAAGAAAGATAAATTTGCATAGGTTATTTCTGCCACTGTTTCGCGTTTTTGCTGTCTTTTTATCAGTGTTAAAAAAGACTTGTTTATGGAGCGTCGCCGCCATCGTCTTTCTTATAATATTTTTGTATATTATTTATTATTGGCGTCGCCCATCGTCACCCAATACAACTTGGACCTGTAAGTTGTTTTGTTTTGTGAGCGTAGTGGAGGGAGTCTTTAAGAACAGGAGTGGAGACTTGGGTAGGAGCTCCTGAGGTACGAGCCAAGGTGTTCTGCCTGAGGTTTAGTGAAAGTTCTGGTGTATATCTGGTGAAACGTCTGGGAGAGTTTGGTGTTTGTTGTTGTTGTTAGCCTGTGGTTAGAACTGTTGCTTGATTGTGACCCCACAGCTGCCTAACAAGTGGTGGCCCCTAACAGGAGTTTGGTGTTTGTTGCCTAACAAGTGGTGGACTCTTAACGCCTCTCACGACGGATAACCGGAGTACCACCAGAAAAATAACTAAACCTCCTGGGTTTTATTTGCAGTCACATACCGGAAAAGTGAAGAAGATGAGTATTCCGGTAGGAAAAACGTTGAGGACTCCTCCTAGGTCACATGAACCTAGTGTTTCGAATCTGGACTCTGCTGAAGAACACGCAGCGGTAGAAAAGGTTCAAGCACAGGCGCCTGAGACTGAAGGAAGGAGAGAGAGTGGAATTGCCGAAATGGCAAGAGTTGAAGAGGAGTTGAGGAGAAGTGGTTTTGAGATGGCTAGGAGAGCCGAGATTGAAACTACTGTAAGTGGTAGTGTCAGAGGTCAGCAGACCTTAGAGAAGGAGAGACCGACGTCGCCCTCGAAATTGATCCATCCGATGGCCGAGACGCTGGAGGAGATTAGACGGAAATCGAAACCGGCGTGGAGGTCAAACATGATGGACATGAATTACGACGAGTATTACGAGGACGCGCCGGCCGATTTATACGACGACAAATATTCGAGGCGATACGACCCCGAAATTACAAATTGGAGTCGACGAGAGGATCCGAGGGATCGAGTCGATCCCAAGGATTTATGGATTAACGCGCTGGAGAAGAAGGTCGAGTTATTGATCAAAGTAATCGAAAGCGCGCAGATCAAGGAAAAGGAAACGGAGGATGATCAACGGAGGAAGATAGGTGAGTCTTCTTACCTTGAGAATAGAGTTGAGAGAGTAACTGAACCTAAGAGAGAGGTTCATTCGGAAGTTTATGTCAGGTCTCAAGAGGACAGAGACAAATATTCGGCTAGAGATAGAGGTTGGACTGAGGAGCCGCAGAGTTCGAGGAATGCTGAACAAGCACAATCGAATGCCTACGGTTACTCAGAGAATAGGAGGTCGAGGGAAAGGAAGGTGACTATTTGCGACGAATCGTCCCAGGGAGAGGATAGGTTTTCTCGTCCTACTCCTTGGAGAGATACCGCAAATAGAGCTGACCTTAGCCCTGAGAGGAGAAGAAAGAGAAAGTCAAAGAGTCGAAAGAGATCTCACAGATCTAGAGCTAGAAGTAGACATTACTCAGATAGTGATAATTGCAGTTCATCTACTTCGAACTCTAGCTCAAGTGTTGAAGTTGATGTGAGAGATGTGGTAAAGGCCTTGAAACATAGACCTTTACATGATAGCATAAAGCCGACGGAGGCTTTGAAATTTTTTACTGATCTGGAAAGTGAGTTTCTGGAGAATACGGCTGATAAAGTGAAGAAAGAGTGTTTGAGAAGGTTGTCTCAGAACACGGCGAGGAGGATAGCGAGAACATCCTCAAGTTATATAGAAGCGCGGAGGAATATTTTAAAGTATCTCGCGCCGACTTATGATTTGACGATGCTCAAAAGAGAGTTGTTTAATATGAAACAGGAAGAAGGCGAGTCAGCCTTGGAGTTTTTAAAAAGGTTGAGTAATCATGTGGATCTGGTCTATGCAGATCAGAGTGATCAAGTAAGGCAAGAGAATATTATTAATGCCTTCATTTATAAGAGTAGTCCGTTGTATCAGACGGAGTTGCAGGACGTATTGCCATCGATGAAAACTTGGCAAGACCTTGCATACGCTGTAACTCAGATTGATAAGAAATATAAGAATGTGTTTACTACTTTTGGAGCCAAAGATAAACCGATTGTAGTGAATCAAGTTGTAGCGGAGGAGATGTGCCCGGAAATTGCTTTTGTCGGGAATGCTCCGTATGGAAGTACTAAAAAGTATAACCAAACGAAGTCAAGACCACAAAATCAGTTGCAAAAGGCAGTGGAAGAGGAGAGAAGTGAGGAGAATGCGGAAGAGATGCTACCTGGTCCGTCGCCTCGTGATGTCAAAAAGTCTAACGAGGAACAGGCCAAGGAGTCTTTTTTAGCTATTCTCTCAAAGGAATGGCTACAATTGGTTCAGAAAGTGGATAAATTACAGGTTACTCAGAATGAAGCTTTAAAAGAGTTGACTACTGTGAAGGCTGCGTCTGCTGAAAAGCAGAAGCAGTTGAAGCAGCAGAGACCCTACTGCATATATCATAAGAATAATACTCATGCTACGGAAGAGTGTAAGACATTAGCATACCGGCGTCAGCAACAGCAACGCGGTGGATTTAACCGTGGCATGTCTAATCAGTATTATGGAGGTGATAGAAATGCTTCATTTAGAGGAAGTTTTAGAGGTAGAGGTGGACCTCAGTTTGAATTTGGAGGAAGAGAAAGAGGTGCCTATTATGTAGGATTTCCGGAAGAAGATCAAATGTACGGGTATGACCCAGAATTTGAGAGATACAGGGAATTCTGCAGAGTTAGAGAGCAAGGCATCCAATTGCAAAGGCAGCCTCAGTTGATGCTACCTGCATCAACTAGTCGATCAGCAATTCAGGCTGCTACTATCCAGGACCAGGCTGGATCATTTGTTTCGAACCAGTCAGAATACATATTGTAATTATTTGTATTTATTCAAGGTATTTATTGCAAATTTTTAAATTTATCTTGCCCAAAACTTTAAATTTTCAAAATTTTTGGTAAAAAACAACTTTTCGCAAAAATCTTAAATTCTTTACATTTTTTCGCGGCCCTAAATTTTAAATTTCCCCGAGTCCGATTAATTTCGGAGGAAATAGTTAATTGTTGCCCCCCAATTCTGTGAACATTGGAAGAATTGGGAAAACCGCTGAAGTTTTTAGAGTGAAAATAGACAAAAAGTAGCGAAAGCGGAAAATTTGTCGATTTTTCAGCTCTTATTCAAAAAATTTTAAAAAAATTTTGCAAAAATTGATAGCGCCGAATTAGTAGAATTCGAAAAAGAAGCGGAAGGAATGTCCAGGCCCCCCAATGGACGCCGGACGAAGCAGTATCTGGTCACGGACCCCCACGTGACCTACGGACAGCCGCAGGTGCGGCAAAACAATCGGTATTTTTTAGTCGATGGTAAGCAACCTAAGTTTTAAACTTAGTTAATTTAAAAATTAATTGGGCAAAGCAGGATGTTATAGCCCACGGGTGTCTAGACGAAGGCCTAGACAATTGTAAAAATTTAGTGGGAACATAATTGTTCTGTCAACTTGAAAAAGTGTGGCAAAGCTGCCCGTAGCGCGAAATTTGGACTTTTTGCGAAACTACATTATTCCTCTACACACATAGCGAGTTGAATAAATTCGTCTATGTGATGGGGAAGAAGTGGAGTGTAGCAACTAGTCGACTAGGGGTAGATAATTTGAAAAATTTATCTAAATTTCTAAATTCCATCTTTACTTAATTTTCTACGAATTTCCACATTTTGGGTAAAATAGTAAATATATTTTCAAATTTCTTCTTGGAAATTCTTAATTTATTAGTTGGATAGGCCGTTTTGGGCATTGGATTGAGACGGCATGCAGTCGATTGATGGAAGACGCAGGTGGTCTGTGCGTGTACTCCCGTATAAGGTAGAAGTCGGGGCCGCACTTGTGTTTAACTATCTGCCAACACTAACCCAATATATGTTTGGTACCTTATTTTCCCTTGCTTGCAATTTCTTTTTTCCTTTTTCCGTTTTGTGCTTACTATCTGTGGTGAAGGTAGAATTTAACCGATGTTTGTCCGCTTTGGGAAAAATTTTCATTAAAAAGTTGTAAACATTTCGCCTGAATTTTTTAGACTACAATGTCAAGCGCATTGTTAGAGTCGGCGAATTAGAACGATGGTTTGCCACGACGTTCGGGAGATTTCCGTTGGAATTGACGGAACCGAAATTGGTCGAGGTAGGTAAGGTGGCTGAGATGATCGAAACCTTAAAGGACAGTAGGTTTCGAGGACAGCCAGTTATCGGTTTTGATACCGAAAAAGTTACTCAAGAGTATGTCAGTAAGGTTTTCGCGACTTCTGGGGTTGATAACCCAAAAGGGAAGGAGTTCGCGAGAGTCATTAGCTTCTCGACGGTGACTGGAGACACCTTTGTTGTAGATACTACGACAATCATGCTGAAGGAATGGACGCTCATTCATGAGCTCTTAGATTCGGACATGCTTCTCGTTGGATACAACTTGGTTACAGATCTGGTTGCCGTCTGGAATGTTAATGGCGCAGGCAGAAATCACCAGGATGTTGATCTGACAGCAGAGATCAAGTATAGAATTGCATCTTCGTATGGTCGTTATTATGACGTAGCCAAGGTAGGAGATCAATTGAACGGAAGATTTTTGGCAATGTCCAGGAAGTTGGGACTTTGCCCAGAAACATTTAAGCTGAAAGGGTTGTTCACGGAGCTGTATCTGGCGGACGTTGGTTATTTCCAAATCGATTTCCGTCAGAGAGCGCAACGTGAACGATTCTGTAGGCACACGTTGACGCAGTTTGAAATCAGGTATTCAGCACTGGACGCCTACTACTCATTGTTGGTTTTCTTAGCGTTTTTCCACTATGAGTTAGCCATGGAAGTCGAGGTCGGATTCCAGTATTTTCCGCATGATTTGATGAAAGCGGATCAAATCCAGATAATGTCGTACAGGTTGTACAGGTTTTTTAACATGATACATGGAGAGAATTTTCCCCAGACTTTTTGTGGAAGTCCGGAAGTAGAGGAGCCGCAGTCGTCGGCTATTTACCACGTAATGAGACAGGAAGCGTATGCCCGTATGGCTGCCCAAATGGACACCTCATTTGGAGGCTATGTGGAGTACAGCTTCCCTCATTACGAGGCAAATCCGAAGAGAGGGAGAGACATAAGTATACCTAAGGGTATTCATCCTGATTATACCGTTAAAGAAAAAAGTAAGAATGTAGACGGTAATGATACGGTAAGTGAGGATGAAGAGTTCGAAGAAGCTTTGTCGGAAAAGCAGATTAGAACTCGAATAATGAACAAGGTGGTAGATATGGTTAATCAAGGGAAGAGTTTCAGTAGACTCGATGAACCAGTATCTATGGTTTTATACGAGAATTACCTAAGGTATAGGAAAGAAACGAAGCAGTTATTGGAGATACCATCTCTGGAAGTTGATTACCACGAGTATGAACCGGTCAGAATTTCGAACGGTAAAGACTCGTATGTAAGACAACACTGGAGTATGGATATCGCTCCTTATTCTGAAATATTGATCGAGGACAATTTTAAGAATTTGGAGTCAGTGTGTAATAAAGTTCCGCTCACGTTTCATTTGTTTTGGCCAGCTTGCAGAGAGGAGGCGGAAGAGTACCTTACCTCTCTCCTTGACCACAACTATTTGAGATCCTTTAGCCCTGAGGGAAAGGAACAACTCTTGAAGATGTTGTGGAGGGGAGATAGGTACGGTCAGTACTTGTCATTTTTGAATAGTCTTCCAGTAACAGAGGTACATACGCCAACCAAGGGCGATTCTATTACATGTTGGGGAAATCGTTTCGGATTTCTGCCGATCCGATTTTGGCCCAAGACAAAGTCATGGGAGCAAAGACCGGAAGATAAAAGGAAGCATTTGGCGGAGTGTCCGCAGTACAAAGATAATCCGTACTGCTATCAGAGGTTTTATTTCCGCCAGATAGCTGTTAGAGTTCCAGGTTTGCGATACCCAATAGATATGAGTGAGGACGCAACGAAGGAGAACCAGAAAAAGAGCGTCTTAGCCTATCAACCGGAATACGTTCCAGGTTACGAGCCGCCATTTTTTGAGCCGATATTGCCGTCCGATGCTCCAGGTTTTACGATTACGCATATTGGCGATAAGGTTGTAGTGACGCCGACAGGTAAGCAGCCAGCAGTGCCGGTTACAGGCACTGAGGTAAGCACAACGGTGAGTCAGCAATCTGGAGTTGATATGAGTAGTTTGGATCAGGTGCAGGGGATGCAGGCTGAGCCTGTTGCGGCAAAAGCACAGCAACAGGTGATACCTGCAGACCTCAACACCCCCATAGACTTGAATCAGGTAGGAGACGATTTAGAAGTGGACAATGAGGTCACTGTTGAATCGTTGATACAGCCTGATCAAGAAACACAGGTAACTTCTTTACTAGATCAGACAGAGAGTTTACTTTCTGGAATGGATGTCAGGGCAGAGCAGATGTTGGATGAAAGCAATCTCATAACGATTGCTGCAAGTCCAGCAATAGAGGAAATTAAAGCAAGGCTCAGGGAGCAAGCTGAAAAGGAAATCGAGAGACAGAAAGAGATTTTTACTAAGCAGCTTGCGGAGCAGAAAGCGAGATTAGATCAGCAGCAGAAGCAGCTGGAACTAGTATTGGCTGGTTTTACGGCGCAGCCGATGCCTCTGGCAGCGCCTACAGTCGTGCAAGCTCCAGCCAAGCCGCCTACTGCTTATCATATCCCGAAATTGCCGGTGCAGCCCGCTAGTACGCAGGTCATCCAGCCTGCGGTCAGCAAGGTTACGCCGACAGTTCAAGTAGCGCCCAGAGATCCAAGTATAGACGGTGGTATACCAGGTATGTATACTGCCGAAGAGGTCAGAAAGTTCAGAGCAGAAGGTCGTACGGACGATCAGATTAAAAGACTAGGAAGACGAAAATTAACCCGAAAGGCCAATAGGGCTAAGAAGAGAGAGGAAGAAGATGTTATTGAAATCAGTGATGGTGAAGGAGAACAGACAGGGAGTTCCACGTCTGTGGATTTGAAGTTTGCAGGATCTACAACTTTATTGACGGATTCAACCAAATCCAAGACTGGAACTACGCCGACGAGCCTGATGCCTGGAACCAAAAGTTCTACGAGTCAGGTGCAGTCGACGGTTGCTTCGGCTAAAGTACCTAGTAAATCGTCTGCATCTCAGGTAAGTGCAACGACGAAAAGTATTTTGGCTAAGCCCGTGTCTAAGGTTGATAAGACTTCTCAGCAGGACCAGAGCAGTGCTTCAGGGAAAAAAGTTGTTTCTAAACCCTCTACGTCGGAACCGACAAAATCGGTCAAGAGAAGTAGAGATAAGGAAGTAACTTTGGAGTACCTAAGTTCTGTTTTGAGAGACTACTGGGACGTCCATAAGAAGTTTCCCTTGGTGAAGGGAAGGATAGATTTTTCGACACCGGAGGTGATCGAATTTTTTGCTCAGGATATGCCAGATGATAATAGGAACCAAATCATCTGGGCATTAGTGAATAATGGAGTAGAGGAGCTTTACGAGAACTACGGGGATCACTTTGATGCTCAGGGTGGTTTCCTGTATGATCATGTAAACGTTCCTGAGCCCATTTGGGAATATATTTGGCTCAAGTTCATGCCAAATTGGTTTCATCATTTTGATGCGGAAATAGTGATGGCAGCCGTGAGATACTTATGTACCATGGTGTTGCTAAAATTAGAACAACAGCAGTTGGGCCCAAGACATATTGGTGCAGTTGATGCACGGGCCAAGTCATTTGTTACGGAAAGATATTATTCTATCTACCTGCGGGGAGAAGGTAGTACTGCATTCAGGGAAGCGTATGCCAACCGAATGCAGGAACACCAACAAACTGCAGTAGATATGGCAGCAAAGAGAAGGTTGTCGGACATGGTTCAGAAATTTTCTGGTAAATTCCAGAAGGCCGAGGATGAGGAGGGGCAACCCTTCAAGATTCCAATGTTAACGGAAAGACAACCTAGGGATGCATCCAGGACTAGGAGCCAGCACTCGCGACAATCGTCTCACTCGCAGGGTCGGCACCAGCCTGGAGTGTTCAAATTACCGTATGCGAATCAACAAAGTCAAGGTAGGTCCACTACCTCAGCTTCAGGAGTATCTTCCGTAAGTTCCACTCAGGGCTCGTACCAGAGGGGAACTGGAGGGGGATATGGCCGGGGCTGGGGTCAGGGACAGGGTCAAGGTAGACCCTTTAAGATGGTTAATCCGCAACCGTATAGAGGACAGGCGATGGGCGGACCCCCTCGTGTGGCCCAACCTCGAGGAGTTTTTGGGGGATTCCTCAGGGGTCGTGGAGCTCGGGGTGGTCCTTACCCTCGCCGTGGTAGCTTCCAATACGGCAGTTATGGTGGCGGCGGGCAACAATAATTTCATATAGCCGCTTACTTTTTGGACCAAAATTCGTTATTTCGTACAAATTTTATTTCAAAAATATAAAAATACAAAAACACAAATAAAATACAAAATACAAAAAAAAAAATATATTATCTCGTTTTATTGTTGCTTTAAATTTTAAATTTTTTCTCGTTTCCGGTGCCCAAAAGTTGCCCGGCAAAATTCGTTATTTCCGTCCATCTTATTTCGGGCGTGTATATAGCCCTCGTATTTTTCTTGTTTACTTTCAGGGCCTGAAAAAGATGAAGACGTGAAATTTTTAATTGCATTTATAAATTTATTTCGTAAATTTGAAGTATTTTATAGAAAATGTTTTTTACTGAGTAGATTTGTATTGGACGGAGCGATGTGGCGAGCGGCCGACTGGGGAGGAAGCGCACCTGGGGCACCTCATCACCGAGGTTGTAAAAACCAGGAAATGGGAGAAGAGGAACGGCGACGCCCCGGATCTAGGCACAGATCGACGTCAAAGTCCAGGCCGAACTACGTTCGTGATCGTTTCCGGTAGCCCGAAAGGGAGTGCCCTGCCGAATGGATTGGTCAAGGTCGCCGTCACCTGAAGGACCTGGTAGGGGCTGGATCACATCTTGGAGGGGGTAGCCCCAAAAATTTGTTTTCCGAGGGGAAAACTGTTATGCAGTCGGGGCCTCAGTATGAGACTCAGGCTGCAGAAAGGTTTTCACCTCCCGTTGGTCGGTTTTGAGGGCCGAGGGATGTTGAGGTGGGCTCAGGTGCACGTGTTCAGCTTCCGGCGTCGGTGCGCAGGCGGTTGGACGCGGCGAAAAGTGGCGAGAAAGAAAGATAAATTTGCATAGGTTATTTCTGCCACTGTTTCGCGTTTTTGCTGTCTTTTTATCAGTGTTAAAAAAGACTTGTTTATGGAGCGTCGCCGCCATCGTCTTTCTTATAATATTTTTGTATATTATTTATTATTGGCGTCGCCCATCGTCACCCAATACAACTTGGACCTGTAAGTTGTTTTGTTTTGTGAGCGTAGTGGAGGGAGTCTTTAAGAACAGGAGTGGAGACTTGGGTAGGAGCTCCTGAGGTACGAGCCAAGGTGTTCTGCCTGAGGTTTAGTGAAAGTTCTGGTGTATATCTGGTGAAACGTCTGGGAGAGTTTGGTGTTTGTTGTTGTTAGCCTGTGGTTAGAACTGTTGCTTGATTGTGACCCCACAGCTGCCTAACAACTTTACACAAAAAAATTATACTGGTTGTAAACAGGCGTATTTTCCTGATTTTTTGATGGGAGGGGTTTTCGACCACGGGAATACAGTGGTGAATGCGATTACTTTACACAAATAATTCTAGTGTAAACAAGCGTATTTTTGTGATTTATTGGCGGAAGGTATTTTCGACCACCGCGAATTCGATGAACGCGATCACTCTACTTGAAAAATTATCTCGGGTGCAAACAAGCGTATTTTCGTGATTTTTCGGTGGTTGGGGTTTTCGACCACGGGAAATTTGATGAATGCGATCACTTCACTCAAAAAATTATCCCGAGTGTAAACAAGTGTATTTTCGTTAATTTTTGGGGGGGGATGGGTTTTTGAACACGAAGAATCTGATCAATGCGATCACTTTACACAAAGAAATATTCCCGGTGTAAACAAGCGTATTTTCGTAATTTTTTTGTGAAAAGGGTTTTCGGCTGCGGGAAATCAATGGATGCGTCACTTAACACAAAAAAATTATTTCGGGCGTAATCAAGCCTATTTTCGTTATTTTTTGTGGAAGGTTTTCGAGCAAGGGGAATTTAATGAATGCGATCACTTTACACATGAATTTATTGAGTGTATTTCAAACGTATCTATGCGATTTTTGAAGAAAGAGGTTTCTGACCATGCGGAACTCAGTGGACACAGTCACATAACACAAAAAATTGTTCTGTAGGTATTTAAAACAAAGGCATTTCTCCAGTTTTTTGGGTTGAGGAGTTCTTGTTTATAGGGAATTCAATGGAAAATGGTCACTTACACTCTGTTTACAACGTGTTTTAGGTTCTATGCGGTTTAAATATCTTTTACTTTCACCGAAAATGAGAATTCGTAGCTTTAAGATTTTTTATTGTTTCTTTGATGTGAAGATGACCAAATTTGAAACTTCAATGCGCCTCTATGAAAGTTTTCATGCATGGTTGAGGCCCACTAAAAAGAGGTGAACTAGTTCATTAGAAAATGCCCCGATGGGGCAGAAAAAAGAAGAATATACTTGCTTGGATAGTTGCCAAGCTTGGAATAGAAGTGGACTAGATTTTTGAGAACTTGGGTTAAAGTTGAAAGAAATTCATTTTCGTTATATTAGATTTTCATTCTTTCTCAAAAAAATTTTTCTATGTCTGCGAAAAAGTATATTCTGCAGCTGAGTGCATCAACACGCTCTCAAACCAAATATGTGGTTCTCTGGAATTTTGAGTAGAGTATCGGGCTGGACCTGTTTTTTTGGCGTTTTTTGAGACAAAAAATTAAAAAAAAAGTTGAACAAAAATTTTTTTTAATAACAAATTTTCCAGTTTCAAAACCTTTGGGTAGTTTGCACCCCCATGTCCTCCCACACACATGTGTGCTTCTAACTGCGTTGAATTTTTTTGCTAAATTGTCTCAATAAAACAGGAATCAACTCTGTGAAAGTGACACATGAAATCCCACTCAGTTTTTTTAGAGAAGGAAATTTTAGAAACACAAAGTCTTCTTGGACCTAAATCGATTGTGCAAGATATATTTAATTCACTCCTTTTATATAACATATCGTATAGAATTCAGTGTGTAAGTTCTACTGATTACAAGCTATAAACAAATTTATTGTCTTCTAGTTAAATATTCAACAAAATAGCGTTATTCACAGTTTTTGGATTTAGGAGGAAATTCGCACTTGGAGGGATTCCAGACGGGAAACAATTTCAGGCATCCCTGTCGCCCCCATCCTGCTTTCAAAAAAGTTGTACTGTCGCAGTGGGAGTGTGAGTAGAGTCGGTGAGAACCAGGTACAGGATTTGGCGCACACCCCTAATATACGCACGGCTGAATTAGGAGCATTTTTGTATGCTTTACCCTGATCTCCCATTTGCAGATCAGTGCCCAATGACTGTAACCAAGGCCCAGTTGCACAGGGGTCTGACCTCGAGCTTCAGGTAATCTCGAACAAAAAAGCGACTTGGTTTGATCTCAAGTTCGGTATAATTTGAATGTCATCAGGATCATAACTAGCTCAATTTCAAGATTATGTCCAACTCGAGCTGTCGGGTTGCACTGACATTTTCACATAATTTTTTTATCTCTAAAGCAAATAAATATAAAAATGTCTGCAATTCTCAAACTCGAACTTACACCTCAATAGTAGTTAATCCTGAAGTGAGTATTGTTTGTGCACTGGAAGAGAATAATTTGGACATTGCCATTAGCTCAAACTCAGGATCAGCAATTTAATTGCGCTGTTGAGATTATCCTCATGTTGGGTTAGTGCAACCAACATCAGGTTTCCTTATGGTTCTGAAAATGACTATAATATGCCAGCCTCACTATTTTTCAGCTACTGTGAGAGGCAGGAGTTCTGAATCGGTTGGGAGTTAGAAAGCTATTGGTTCACCATTTCTTCACATTTGAAATCATGTGCATATAATTTTCGTATAGAAAAATTTTGCTGTAGAGAATGCCAGGGGAAGGATAAAATGCACGATGCTGCAGAATATACTTACAGACATGGAAAATTTTTTTGAGAAAGAATGAAAATCCAATGTAACGAAAGTGAATTTTTCCAACTCCAACCCAAGTTCTCAAAAATCTAGTTCAATTATTTTTCTAGCTTGGCAACTATCCAAGCAAGTATATTCTTTTTTCTGCCCCATCGGGGCATTTTCTAATAAACTAGATATTAAGATAGATGTCCATTGATTGTGTCAGCAAATACAGCGAATCTTTAAACATTAAGGAAACAAAAATTTGTTACATCAAATTCATTTGTATCGATCCTTGAATGTATGTTTGAGTGACTAAAAAGAAATTACCAACCGCAACAGGAAAATATTTTAGTTTCTGCTGCTTATGTCAGCTGTCCAGTGCTATTAGTAATTACAGTATTTTCATCTTCAAATTTTTGTAGATAAAAAACACAAAGTACTCATAAGCCTTCTAACAAAAATTTTTCGAAGGTTTGCTCTATGCGTAGAAAAAAAATCGTAAGTGCTGATTTAAATTAGTCATTTGCTCCTGAGATTCTTTTCATGTGTTGCATGTCTTCAAGCCTTGAAGATGGATCATGACCCTAAATGTATATGATGAACATAAAATGACTTGCAAATACAGGTTTCAAACTGGATTTTTTCAGGTGAATGACATAGACTTTGTGAGGTTTGATTAATCTGGGGCTTGTATCATCCTTTTAGATCAGTAACTTGAATCAGTTTGGTGAAAATTGCTTGGGCGAGAGGTGCTTGTATCATCCTTTTGGATCAGTGACTCGACTGAATTGAACAAAATTTATCAAGTAGATGAAAATGCAGTTAAAATCATAAATCAGTGTTTTTCTACAACATGTCTGAAAAGTTGTGGCCTTTTCGATGTATTTTCCGGTTTCAGTGTTGATATAATGAACCTACTCCATAAAAACACAAAAATGCAAAAAAATTATTTATGTTGGAGCAATTTTCAGGATTTTGCTTTCTTTGGATCTGTGCAGCTTCTCAAGGGGTATTCAAATCGCGATGCTGCTTTCACAGCTACTGTAGTTATCTATGAATGAAAGAATAAAAAGATGAAATTCTGCGGCACGGTAGCTGAAGGTACTCAGGAGTGTCTCTAAGCAGGATTTTTCTCCATTTTTGCTTCTAATTCTTGACTGTTCAAGCTTCCTTGCAGAGTGTAAAATGTTTGCTTTTGAAACAATTAATACAACATAATAATAGTCTGTTAGTTATTTGATAATTCTATAAAATTTCTATAAAATTTTCATAAGTATGCCGTCTTCAGAGCAGTGTAGCTCCCAAAGCAGTGCAATAATTTTGATGAAAATTTGACCAATGCAGTAAAAATGCATGACCTACAATACAAGAAAATAAAATTCTGGAGCATCCGATAAGAGGGTGCTCAGGAGTGCCCATAAACAAAATTTTTTCAATTTTGACGACTCATTTTTGACACTTTAAACATTATGAAAAGTGTAATATGCAATTATTTACTGTAAATGTTACATCAGAAGAGAGGTTATTTCTGTAAAATGAATATTCGTTCATCAAATAAGATCAATCTGATCTTGAAATATCATTTGGCTAGCAAGACCTCTGATAACCGCAAAAAAATCATCAATTTTCAAACTTTGGCATACTCTAGTGGCGCGAATTCTCGTTTACAAGCAAAACGAATGGTACCATGCAACTCAGCGCTCGAAACTACCCAATATATCTGATTTTGAGGTATGATTAATTTTCAACTTATCATAGGCCTATGTAAAAAAGGGTAGAATCTCTCAGAAATTGTGTCTTGAAACTTTGCGGAAGTAATTTAGATGATATTAGCGATTTTCATGATTTTTAAATTTGAAAGCATTTTATTAAAAAAACAGGCTATAGAATTAAGATATGAATTCGTGGAAAGCCAACATCAAGAAACGCCTATCACGCATAAGGCCCGAGTCATACGGTGACATAGCACTCGGTGTTGCAACATATATGTTGGGTGAAATATGGCCCATCATGATTACAAGCACGGAATACACATTTATAGGTGGCATGATAGGGCCAACCTAGTAGGGTGAGCCAAAAAAAGGCGACTGGTGCTGACTTTCATAACTTTCGAATGAAGCTTTTATAATGGGGATCACTGCATTAGAATACCCTGTTTGTCTTTGTTACAAAGGGAACAATTTTATGCTCCTAGCATTTGTGGTTACTGTGCAAACCGATATTTGAAGTCTATTTTTCTTGAAATGCTTCTAAAAAATTAAATTGGAAAGCAAGTAGTATTTCAGATTTTCACGATTTTCTGATAAACAATACACCATATAAGAATGGAAATTTGTGAGCTTACTGACCTCATCTTTAAAATTTTTTCGAGTGAAAAATTTCATGGTAAAAGCTCTATGTAAACGATTTCGATGGCAGTACTGCTTGCGTCACTTTTTCATTTGGAAGCATTTTATAAAAAACAGACTATAGTATGAGTGGTCATTTTTCAACAAGTTAAAGTTGTGAAATCAAAGTAACACTTGTTCTATTGTAAAAAACAGTTTTTTTAAGCTGTTTACACACAATAATACTTTAAAAATCAATGAGATTTTTAAGTTACATGTGATATCAGCAACTTCTTGTTTCAATAGGACTATATTTCGCCAATATCAAGAGCTTTTGTTTTTATATTAGAAAAAAAGCAAAATTAAAGCATAATCAATTCTGTCATTGACCAGATCGAAAAACAAGGGAAATTATTGGTGAAACAGAAAATAGGACCCTCTAAAAAGGTTCTCTTGTAGTTTAAAGCTGTTACATGGTTCTTATGATTGGACCTATTGTTCTTTTCTACTGTAAAACATGTTGATTTTGTGAATTTCTATCAATTTTTGGAATATTTATTTGCAAAAAAAATCGAGGTTTAGTATTTTTGATTCAATTAATATTTGAAGCAATCTGGCTGAAACTTTGCAGTTTCCATGCCAGATATTTTGTCTATCAATGGCAGGAAATCACATTAAAAAGGTTTTACCATTTGGAAGGTAGGAAAGTCAGTACTGGTCGCCCTTTTTTTTGGCTCACCCTATACAATATAGTTTACCAGAAAATGCCCAATGGGGCAGGAAAAAGAAGAATATACTTTCTTGGATAGTTGTCAAGCTAAAAGAAATGGGTTAGATTTTTGAGAACTTGGGTTAAAGTTGAAAAAAATCGTTTCTGTAATATTGGATTTTTATTTTTTCTCTAAACAAATTTTCCATGTCTGCGTTGTAGTGTGTGTCCACCAATTTTAGTGAATTTTGTAATTCCCTGTCGATTTTGTACAAACACCCACAGGCACACCCTGAACCGAATGTAGCAGACCATTGCAAGGTAATTACTGTAGGTCTGAGATTCGGTGTGTAAGTTTTTCTTTTCAGTATCAGTTGCTGCTCTTGGTGCCTTCAGTTTTGTTTTCATCTGCACAGGAGATTTTCCATGGACCTCACCCACCATCGGGTTCTTTTATTATCATACAAGTACTATTGTGTAATCTCAATCCATATAGTAAGTGTGTATTTTTCATGTAGGTAAAAATTTCAATGAAAGTTTTGCTCCTTTCTAAGCTAGCAGTTGGTTTTAATTCAAATTGGGAAACTGAAGGTTAACCAATTTGGGTCTTCTTTATCAGATTTTAGTAGTTTTTTTCTCATTCAGCTTAGATAAGCATCAAGTGATTGAAAGCCCATGCATTAAGGTCGATCTCTGGCTATCTTTCCTTCTGATTTCTAATCTCTTCGGACATATGAACTAGGACAGGTAACAGCTCAAGATTAACACCTCGTTCAACTTAAAATATAACATTCCTGAGCCACTTGGTTTGCATGCAATGCTTTCCCATCATTGCGCTGCATCAGACCTTGGACGCCAACTCTGGATAATCACCCTCACTGTTCTTGCACCCAAGAATACACCAAAGGTCTCTACAAATCACTTACGACCATGCCGCAAATCTAGAACACACCAACAGACAAGCAACAAATGCAAGCCTGTCCAGGTCCACAACTACAACTAATGCTGCACACTGTACACTAACTCGTGATAATCAGGCAATGTCTTTACCAGCCTCATCTGTGGAAGACAGCATCTTTGTTCGACCTAGTGCACCACCTCTGGTGAGTTTACCACTGTTAAATCCCTCAGTCTCTATTCCTAGCTATTCTGTGTCTCAAAACAGATCTCCAACCAGCAACCTGCAACTCTTTTATGCCACCCCATCTGATGAGCTCAGTCATGCCAATAGGTCCTGGTCAGGTGACGGTTCTGTACCCTACTAGAACCAACAGCACTGGTGTGTCTATCAGTTCAAGCCACCTACATATCTCACCACCAACTGCTGCAACCACTAACTTCTTCTGACGCCAGTACCAACTGCTCAGACTCAACTGATTCATTTGTAAATGTTGATCCTCTGCATGCCCCTGCCATCATTCAAACATAGAGCTATGACCACTGTAGTAGCCTTGCCATTGCAAATGCATAGTAAGTTCAAATTTTCCCCTTCAAAGCTCACAACACTCTCAAAAATTTAAGCAATGCCACCACATGAATCATCAATAATGTTCTGACAGTTCAAATGATAGATCAAATAATTGGTGCTGTCACTGATCAAATCCAACCTCAACAACTTCAAGCCCAATGCGACATCAAAAAACAAAATCAATTTACAAATCCACATGCCTATTCAAGACCACGGCCATGTGTCAAACTTAAAGTGCCATCCACAGATACCCTTTACAACAATGAATTTTATTGTGCTGCCCCTGTCAAAAACAGCCATCACAATTTAGCCTCGCTTCATTATGTGCTACCCATGGCACACCTTTTTGGTTTCTCAGATCATGTGCACAACAATGTTATGTTATCACCATAACAACCATACATGCACAGCATAGAAATTTTGCTGGGGATCATCTAGGACAGGGGGTGGAATGGAAAAATTTTTTGGTTCTCGATAATGAAAGGAAGGTCTTAGAAAGGTCTTCTAACATCCAAACAGCATATTCTTCAACCTATATTAGTCCGATATGTGAAATAATTTGCTTAGACAGCAATTTTTAAAGTTCTAATGATACTCTTTGGAATCAAGTATGCTTTGTTTCAAAAAATTCTTTAACTACTGCATCATTTCCATTTTTATGGCGACTTTCTCTTCTTCATTGCACATTTTCTTTCATTAACTTCTCAATCATTGCTGGAAGGGTCAAATCTACTGGGGGTCAGGGGGTCAATAAAAATCAACTGGTGGTCAAAACCAGCCCAAACCCACCATGTATGATTATGACCCACTGCATTTGTCCCACGACAAAGAAGACAGCTGGATCAAGACCATCGTGGACAATATGCATCCACTGGTTATCAATGGCACATCCACCAATAAGAAACTTTCATGATTCTTCATATGCCTCAAAAAAGAAATTGGCGATGACATGTCAAACTACATCAAAATGAGCATGCTACACCATCTTACCCAGGATATGCCAAGTGATATGATCCAAGATATGATGGGCCACAAAGATGCAAAGAATTTCCTCATATTCCAATTGGCACCTGACTGTAATTAAATGATGCTCAAATGTGAGCTTGCAGCTTTTGCATCCCAAGCCAGTGAGGAACCCCAGAACTTACATTCAGGTATTATATCTAAATGAGGACAAAACCTTCTGGAACAAACAAGTAATAGACATATTTTTGATCAAAATGCCTGCTTTCTACCAACTCGCTATTCTTGATAAAGCAAAGAATATTATGAATGTTCAACAATTAGCCAATGCTGTTGCCAAGCTTGAAGCATCCTCAAGACCACAAGAGCAGAGATCAGCACAGCTGAACAGCAGTCTTGGATAATCAGGCTGCTCCAGAAGCCATGACACAGCAATTGTTGCTGCTACCATTACGCCATTTCAACTGCGGCAGAAGCCTGGATTGTTCTCAAGAATGCTGCTGCAACAGAGTACCCTCAGCAGATCAATGTTTGCTCAGCAATGCCCATGTACCAGCAAAGAAGGTTTCATTTCAATCCATGCCACCTCATACAGAAGTCTTTTTAGAACAACTAATTGAAAGATGGGATCATGACTCAGAGGAATACCAGTCACATTATCATCCAGACGATATTAACACTCATCCTAGGGACACCAACTGCCATGACAATTCCCAGCCATGTGACCAATATGATGATTGTTTTGATCACTCCACCAGCAGAGACTGCCCTCGATTGCCACCCAATCAACCCACAGGCTTATGGTACAACACCTAAAAATTCTGCATGGACAATACAGAAGATTGCATCTGGCTCAAACACCAAATCGCTCAACAAAACCCTCACAACAACCAAAACCGCCCCATTATAACGCACTGCAACCATGGGCTACCAATTTCACGACAAACTCTAATGATGTCAGAGATCAGCGCAATTCGCAATACCAACATGGTGGACCTTGCTTACAAGAAAATGGTTATTTGCACAGTTCACAGGGATATTATAACCAAGGCCACCATTTTTCTACAAATAATGATAATGTTGGAAAGAGTGAGCATTTGTGAGGATAATTCTGATACTCTCAGCCAAATTGAACAAGTCCAAGTGGAGAAATTGAATTGGCCATCCCAGACCAGTCCTCACCATCTGCCCACTTGACTGGTGGAGGTTGTGGAATAGGCTGAACCAATTTTTCGAGCGTCAAACCCTTCATTAGAATCTCGCCTAATCGCCAACAACAGATAACTGGCATGGTGTTCCTCTCAACTGATGCCTGATTCCCTGATATAACTGTTCAATCCCTGAATCAATGTGAAGCTGCTGCAGAATTCCCAAGTGAAATGGCAATCATCAACATCACTAGCAGTCAATATATGCTTTTATTCATCAACAACATGTTGAATAGTATCAAGCAATGCCCTAATCAGGTTGCCGCCCTCACCAAGCACACACTCTGTGGCTGTCCTGATCCCAGATAGTGATATCATCAATGTTTCAGTTGCCACATCCGACCACGATTCAACCGACTATGAACCTGCCAAGAAGGCACACTGATGGGACTGCCAAGAAGGCACATTATTCCACAAACTAACATTCTACACTGCACAAAAAAGTTAAAACTATTGATAATTTATCTGAAAATGCCAAGAAATAGCAAAAAGGAGGATATGTTTTTCCGTTTTGTGCGTTTCACTGGCTTAAAAGTTCGATGTTAGGCTTCCCTATCATTTCATTTCAGCAAAATTCTAAATGAAAAAACTTTCCATTTTCCGAGAAACATATACGCGAACAGTTTTCTAGTCATTTCTGAAAATGCCTCTGCGCAAAAATGGACAAATCTTTGAAAAATTTCAGTATCAGTTATTAAAGTTGACTTTTACACAAGAAAAAACTTTGGTTTAATGAAAAACCCGAAATCTTTGTAATAACTTATGTGCCGTTCTTTGCTAGAATTTTTCATTACTGTATACAATGCAGTGGCCTATACCTTGTTTCTGAAAAGCAGGTGGTAAACCCACAGTATTCCTGATTCGCAAGACAACGAATTTACACAATTTGAAACAAATTCGAAAAATTAATTGCTGGTAAACAGCAAAATTTTTATTGACCGCGATTTTTGGGAGACTGACGAACATTATTTGAGTAAAATTAGCTAAGGCATAGTTTTAAATAAAATTAAACTAGCATTAATCGTATTAGAAATTTAAATTTGTCTCCGCCTCCAGCCCCACCTTAAAGCATGATAAATTTGTCCCGTATATTAATCGTATTAGAAATTTAAATTTGTCACGCCTCCAGCCCAACCTTAAAGCATGATAAATTTGTCACGTATTTTTTGCTTTTTCGTTGGCATGACTGCTGTTTCCTGAAAAAAGACCGCCACTATCACTACGTTAGCGTCAGCATCAATCAGCGACGCTTTCTACCAGGCTCAATTGGGCGATTACGAAAACAAATCGTTCATGAATCTTGGCTAACGTTTTAGAAAGACTCAGTTTGCCACAAAATCGGTTGCCCGCTGGGCTGATGATGCAATGGTTTTTTGATCCCAATTTTGAATTGGGCGTCGAAGCGTATAAAAAATTCCTGCCAAAGTTTCAAGGTGTACATTACACAGAGTTTTTCTTTGTTCACATACGGCGCAAGCTGATTTTGTTTAAGCTTGCCAGGAAGTTAGGGCTTTGACATGAAAGCCGAAAGCCTGCATGATTTGGTACTTCCTAAGCATAATATTGGGAAGAGGAGTGTCACTATTTTTCCATGAATTCGAAGGTGCTATTTCCTACGCAACCATAAACCAACTGACGAAAATGATCAGGAAAAAATGGGTCTATTACGCTAAAGACATCATCTGGCCGGAAATAAGTTGTTCAATGCAGGAAAAATGTACAAATGACAGAATGTTTGAGTGGCAAACTGAGAATTTCCAAGGATTCTGATTTTAGATTACGCCTGTACAAGATCCACTCTGAACCGAAATTGACGGATGAGCAGAAATGAACCCATGTCAAATTTTATCACTGGATGAAGAACAACTTCACAAAAAAAGAAACTGAACAGACTCTGTTTTCTCATGAAAAACGGTTCAAGCTGGATGGCGTCTAAAATACTCAGAATGATCACAAATGAGCAGTAAATCGTGTCTAAGCTGACCAAAAAAGTGGCATTCACCAAAAAATTTGCCCTGGCATTATGGTTTGGTTAGGGCATGTTCCAAAGGCCTCAGTCCATTGATCATCACCACGAAAGGCACTGTAACAAGCAACATCTACATCAGGGAAATCTTGCCTGTAGCCAAAAGATTTGTTAACAAAGTCTTTGACAATGATTGGATTTATCAGCAAGATGGTGTCAGTTGCCACACTTCAGCTGCATCTATGACGTGTGCCGCAAAAATTTTCCACGGACTGAACCGGATTCAATTGAATTATTTTGAATGGATTCAGTTTGTTCGTGCTATTAATTGGAACAAAGTTATGTCATGAGCAACATTCCAAAAGGAATTATAAGTGTCTGTGAAACATGACACGTAATTGGGTAAACGCGTTGTCATCGTAACCATCGCCAAACACCGTTTTCGAGAAATAATGCTCGTCCGGGATTCGAACCCGGGTCTCTGCGACTATAGTCCAGCGTTCTTCCATTTGAACTACCGAGCCGGTGTTGCGACTGGTACGAAGGGGTGATGTACGGACGTGCGACACGTGACATTCCCCCCCTTGAAAGAAGGACGACCTCGTCCGTTGAAGATGCAGGTTCTGCGGCCCACCATTGTGGGACCAATCCAAGCCTCGCCATGACACGTAAATGGGTAAACGCGTTGTCATCGTAACCATCGCCAAACACCGTTTTCGAGAAATAATGCTCGTCCGGGATTCGAACCCGGGTCTCTGCGACTATAGTCCAGCGTTCTTCCATTTGAACTACCGAGCCGGTGTTGCGACTGGTACGAAGGGGTGATGTACGGACGTGCGACACGTGACAAACACATAAGAGCCGAAAAAGTTTTAGAAAGTTGCAAGGTTTGGACGAACTGGTTGTATCAAATGTGGCAAATGAACGGTGGATATTCGCTTTAATTTGATAGCGTGACATTAAAGAGTTTGTGCTGATCATTTTAATAAAAAATTTGACCCAAAATGGTTCATATCGACTTTTAGAGCAAGGTTTTAAAAAGCTCATTCTTTTTGTGACACCCTAGTCAAAATGCTTTCGCAGAACTGGGGAGGAACGCCCCAATTCATATTTTTGTTACTTCGGCAACACAGCGCACGGGAATTAATTTGTGAGCCTCTGGCCGACTCAGGGATTGTTCTACAGCTGCTACAAATCCGAGGTTCGTTAAACCTCGCGAATCGTTCATCGACGCCGAGAATATTGCAGAAATACTTTCCGGGAAAATAATATTTATTAGATCTACAAAAGTGTTAACAATGAAGAAAAATAAATAAAACAAGAAAAAATACACACATATCACAAGGGAAACTGAAAAAATCATGAACGATTATTTTTTCTTCGGCAGCCCGACGCCTAAAATATTTGGATTATTACAATAAGAAAAACAAGCAACGCTCATGACACTAACTTTTCTTTTCGAGATACATTGTCTGCTCGCCTTATCGAAAACTTGCCGGTAATTCGCGCAGGACAGACGTATTAGTTGAATGTCGCAAGCCTGCGAGTTGCTACTGGCGCAATAGCACAAAGCGTACTTTTGACTACAGGTATTTTGACTCAAAAATCCTTGCGATTTGCCTTTGCAATAGTTGTCTTCAACTAGAAAGAGTTTCAGCTCTACAGCTCTAAATTTCAAATTTCAAATGTGCGAGAAAGATAAGGATGATTTGGCGTCAATAAGATATGTTTGATCGACATTTTAAAAAAACTACACCCTCCTCAATCTTACGTGGGAAATCTTTGTTGTCCAAAACTTCCGTCTGTCTAGCTATACATTGACTCAAAACTTGACACTGAACAATGACCGAATTTCCGTCAATTTGGCTGCTGACGACCGACAGTCCGGGGCACACATGTTTCGTTGCAGATTTTTCGTAACAAACTCCGAAATCCTGAAATGTTAGATTTGAAATATCGCACTTTCTCGGAATGCCAAAAAATTTTTTTCGAGTCCTCAAGCAATTTCAGTATTGCTATCAAACTGAACCGCTACGACTATGGGAGGTTTACTCTCCAGAACGATTTTGCTCTCCTATTTTCATGTTGCTGAAAGCTATGTGAACCGCAGAATATTTACGCGTTATGAAACTATTTTACCCTGGCATAACTACCTCTCCCAGATTGTTGGGCTTTATGCTCTAAACTTATTCGCGTTGTATTCCAAGATATATAGGATTAATTAAAAAATGCCGAATTTCCAGTTGGAAAAGCTTTCCAAATACACTATCCATGAAGAAAAACGACTAACTATTCTTTACTTTAATAATAGCTGATTGTGCTCACAAATTACTAATATGTGATGTAAGGTACAGCAGATGAACGCACCAAATGGTACTTGCTTTCCACTCTCATGCTTCAGAAGTACTTCAAGAAAGACGGACTATAGGCCTAGACTATAGGCCTACTATAGGCCCTCAAAAACGAATGCTATTAGTACTAAGTATTTAGCAACAATAGTCCCTTCTACGATGGCACTCATTTTTGCTGAAAGACTAAGAAAGTCGAACTTAAGTCTTAATAGTAGTATTTGAACACTTGTTCGGACAGTCGTCAAAATCAATGTTGAACAATAAGGTTGTAGCAAGCAGGTCGATTAGATGATCATTAAATTTTGATGCCAATTTTCAGTTCAAAACTAGCTGTGTTTTTTAATTTTCTTCCTGACCGTCTAGCCGATTGACAAAATTAAAAATTAATACGTCGTCTGAGGACAAGTTAAAGCAAGTTCTACAACAGGTACAGCAGGTAACTCGGACAGTAAAGCTGCAGTAGCCACAGATTTTTTACTAGTATACGGTGAGCCGGCTCACTTTTACACAATCGCCTTGCACGAGGACCAAATCGCCGTTGCTGGCGTTGCGGCAATCACCGCTGTTCACAGTGCCGTCGCCGGACGTCAAATCGGCGTATTTTTCGTTGCATAACCGCGTCGATTTAGCCACGCATTTTCGTTCGGCTGGGTGGAAAGCACGCGATGAACGACATCGATTGAAGCGTGCTTTGCCCCGATAGCATCGGACGTAGAATGGCGAACAGACGGCACCTCCTGGTAGCGGGTAATTGCCCGTCGAGCGACCTTTGCAAAAAACGTAGTCGGCTATGTCGCCACTGGTCCATTGCTCACGGCTGGCGGACGACGAGCGGGAGTGCGAGCGGCGTCGATGATAATAGTCGCCGAAGTCGTAAAAATCGTAGTCCATGTCGTCGTAGGCGCCCATTAAACCCGGATCGGTGTAGGAACCGCCCTGATAACCCACAGCTGGGTAGCCTCCCTGGTAAACCGATCCTGGGTAGTCGACGCCTTGATATCCCGCGCCTTGATAATATTGAGGAGCTTGCTGCCAGCCCAAGTAAGGCGAGTGTTTGTGCTCATAGTAACCCGAGGGCGCATCGTGAGGTTCGGCCACCGGAAAGTATGGAACCGCAGCAGGTGCAAGGGGTCGACGCGAAGGACGGTATTGAGTGGCAACAGGTGGCTGTTGCGGCGATGGTTGTTGAGGAAGACGATCATACGTCGCGGGTTGCTGGGGAGGTGACTGAGGAATGGGTTTTCGCGCATCTTAGGAAACAGTAGTCTACAGCATTTCTTGTCAAGGGTGGTCGAAAGAAATGACCCGTCTAAAAGTGCAACCCAACAGTAACCACATCAGATCTAAGGTTCAGGGCTTGCTTGCACTAACAAGAAATAGCAGTGCTCTTCAGACGTTCAGGAGAGCTCACTTGTCCCAACAGAATCAGTAGTGTCCGCAAACGTCCAAAGATGTTCAGATGTCGACTAGTAATTCAAAAGTTAGTTCAGAAGTGCGTAATTTCAGTAATGTGTATGTCAAATTCATAAAGACAAAGTAGTCACTTTCGTGATGAAGGTTGCGGTACTTACAGTCACAACTTCTGTCCATCTTAATGTAGCCAGTAAAATTAACATAAAACTCCTTCCGAACTTCCGAATTTAGTTCTGCGAAAAAGCGCAAGATGAAATAACGGTTCAGAAAAATTTTATTTCAATTTCCTTTAAAAATAAGGTTGGTTCGTTCTGCAGCTCTCAACGGGATATTTTAAAATCTCCCAAAAAAACTTCACAACTACAAAAACTACAGTTTGTAACGAGTAGACCAGACATTCCTTCTACAGCTTTATTAGTACGAAGTATTTTACTCTGTACAGGCGAAAGAATGGAGGCGGGGGCGGCCGACCGCGCCCCAAACTCATACTCCATTTTTGGTAGTTCAGAACCCAAAAGGCATTTTGGTTAACTAGCAGGTAAAGCTCATCTCTCTTTATTCGTTGAGTCAGTTTTTTGCCAAATATTTTCTCAATCTTCTATCTGGGGGCTCGAAATTTTTTAAACGTATTCAACGTGAACTTTTGCATTTATAAGTGATGAAGATTGAAAACATCATTTTACTGTTACTTTGAGCTTCTATTCAGCTATGTTTCTGGCAAAGATTCATTTCCTAGCCTGTCGGAATGAGAAACGAGAAACCAATAACAATCGACTATGCTGCTTTCAATTTATATTTCAGTGTCGAAGATTCATTCTCCAGCGTTTTAAAACGTGAAAATCTGAATTTTTTATTGTTCTGATCCGGAATTAGAAATAGATAAAATACGATTCTCTAAGCAGAATTATAGAAATGTAAATGGCAGGTGATAAATCGTTAATAGAATATCAATGTGTCGTTCATCAGCTCAATGTGACTAAGCTGAAAAATTTCTCTTTTTTCCTCATTTAAGTGTTTGGGTATGCTCCTCAGCAGAAAAAACATCCATAGCCATAGTATAAACGTTTTTAAAAATGTGAAACAATATAAAAATTGTCCCCCTCCGCCACTGACAGACGAACACTGCCGATTTGTTTCAAAAGACTGTACGGAAAAAATGTCAAACAGTGGCTTGCTACCACAAATGAGTGCAACTCACCGTACATGGACATGAAATTTTCAATGTGAGATGTATGCTTCCCATGAAACGCTTCTAAATCACAGCGGAAAGTGCTATCTCATATTTTATTCGCTATACTATGTCACGCAAGATTGAAAAAATGTGGCAATGAGAATTTTTAAAAGATTCCACAATTAACCCATTTTTTAAAACAGCGCTAGCTTTTTATTCTCTCGGTTCACCAGCTCTCTCGGTTCACCAGCAAACTACCCCATAGGGAGGGGTATGAGGGGGGTATTACCCCTGCCTAAAGTTCTAAAAATTGATCACTGGGTGCCTAATTTTGAGACAAAATAATGGACAAGCTACACTACCCCCGCAAATTTTCAGCTTTACCCCTACCTGGAAAATCTGACCTTGGGTACATCTGCTCACCAGCATTTTATGAAAAACAATGCTACCTGATGAAACACACCCGAAAAATCTACCTTAGTTGACTGAGGTACAATGGGTATTTTAGGCACGTTTCCTTAACTAAAACAATACTTACAAGTAGGTTGACGAGGCTGTTGAGGGACGCGTCGAGGAGCAGCCGGTTCCGGTTGCACGACCGGCAGATCGTTGGCTGCAGCGCGACCACTGCACGCCGCCACTTCTTCTGTGCGCAGACACTGATTGTTGCGTTGATCGAAAACTAAACCGGTCGGACAATTCTGTACGTAGGTCAAACCGTTGGAGCAACTAATAAACTGGCCGGAACACGGATTGGCCGGATCTTCATAATTTCCGTCGGTCAACTGTGCACAATTTGAGCCTAGAAATTTAATGCCTTATAAAAAACCTGAACGAAATTTACACTTCACTGGAGCACTTGACGCAATGGGAGCACTTGACGCAATGAGGCCGGATACATTGGCCGATTTTTGGTTTCAAAAACGTCCTGCCTGAAAAATTTATTTATTCCCATGGTGAGAAGGTTTAAAATTCAGTGCTTATCAGTGAGCCAATATTTAGCTGACTGTTTTTTGTGCATACATATGAAAGTCTCATTTCAAATTAATCCCAAAAAAATTGAAAAATGTGATGTTTTCAAACATAATGTGTAGTATTTTTTCAAGATGCATCGCAAAAATTTCGAGATCGCGAAAAATCAACAGCTGAGTTTCTACGATGTTTGGCTATCCCATCCCGAACAAAAATCAAGATCCTATCTTTGAAAAAAATCGGTTGATCAAAGGGCAAATTTGTGAAACTAGCCAATCGTGTTGGTCCGCCTACTATTTTTATATATACCGCAACACTTCAAGCGGATTTATGGAGTCAGGGATCCGAGGCGTAGGGCGTCGTTGGTATTTCCGGCGGGCTACAAACCAGAGGTTATTCTGCATGGGGAACCTGACGGGGCTTTTCATAAATTTTATTTTTTGGAAATAAAACGAATTCCGGTGAATTTCAAAATTCTATACTTCGTTGGAATTTTGGTAGAAGAAAAGCTGAAAAAAATGAAGAACCAAGTTGGATTATCTCGCCAATTCTAAATTTATTATAGTATAAATTTCGTTTTTAGTGCATCATTTTTAGTAGAGATCGCACGATGGGTTCGAACCTAAACAAACTACTCCATCAACCTTAATACTTTCTGTTCAGGTTCATGTGGCGCGACGTACTTTTACAGTAACATGTGTATGACAGTCGAAAAAATGCTGCAGGTACTGAGAGGAAAAACAGCCGCCTACTGTTGCTTACTCGTAACTGGCGCTTCAGCTTGTACCCTCGATTTATAACCAGCACTTGGTCCGCGGACGGCCGCATCGTTGGGCGTCAGATTAACGGACGGTCGACCGCCGCAAGACGCTATTTCTTCTTTCCTTTGACATTGGTTGGAAGATTGATCGAAAAATAGGCCGCTCGGGCAGTCCAAAACGCTTAGTATGTCGTTGCTGCAGGCGTAGAAGTGACCAGTGCAAGGGTTGTTTGTATCGGCGTAATTTCCGTCTGTCCTTTGGGAGCAGTCAAAGACTGAAAAGGATCGACATTACTATTTCTACAAACATGCTGCAACATTGAGTAAGCCATGCCTCTATCATTCCTCCTGATTAATTAGACTAGATTTCCTGTGATCTCTCGGCCAGTCGGTTGTTCATAAAAAACATGTATAAATTGAAAATAGTATCGTATACACTAATCTTTCGCTATGAAATTCTCTACTCAACTTTAGCTGAGACGCTCGTAAATTACTTCAGATTTACAAACAGAATTTTGAATAGTTAAAACAAGATACTCCAGCGCTTGAGGAGTTATGTGCGAAATTAAAAGTGCAAAAGTTCTATTAGACAACTACACTTGAGCAGACCTTTTACTGTGATGATGATGATAGACGAGGCATGTTATTCGCAGGGGTAATCATAGTTAGCAATATGAGTATAACGATTCGATCTGAATGTCCCTAAAATGCTGCCAAATTGAGAAATAGCAAAAATCGGCACCATCCTCAAAATCATTACGCAAATCTTTTACAGAAAAGTTTTCTTTCAAATTTGTTAAAGTTAATTGAACATGCCCATAAATTCTCGGCCCAATATGAGATACGGTTCAGCCGAAAATCGTAAAAATGTAAATAGTACCTCATTTCCACTTTTTATGCTTTAGGAGCATTTGAAGAATATGTCTTGTTTCTCTCTGGTGATCAGTTTATTGCAGCTTGCTGGATCAACATTTCATTGCAAGAGCTACAGTAATCCTTGAGGATCGGTTCATACCTGTTTGGCCAACCATATACCCAACCCCCCAACCCCTCCCCCAGTTTGCAAAAAATTTAAAAAATTTGCAAAAAAGTGTATGTTTTTTGGCCTTTTTTGGAAAAAATTTCGACATTTTTTTCGACACCCTCCCCCCAAATTTCGGATTTACCCCCCCCCCCCCCCAACTGTTCGGAGGTCTTACAGGTATAGATCGGTTATGTAAAACACTGCTGTCAATGTTGACAATGAACCTGAAATGTTAATTAGTGTCAATATCAGAACTTCAGGTCTCAGATTCCTCATTATCTGATCACATAATAAAGGCAATCATTATGGATACCTTTATTACGTTATATCTGTACTATATCTGTATATTTGTATTAGATTCATTTGAAAATAATTATATCTGTATTAGATTCATTTGAAAACGTGATCCTGTTTCCATGGGAAAGATAACCATATTCAAAATTTCCTAGCATAATACTCCTAGGGTTCACATACCATTTCTCTGTTGATCTTGCGGTACTCTTGCTCGATAACCAATCGGTGGACTAGCAATAGGGGCAATTGGTCGTCTAACCACGGGAGTATCAGCCGGTGCGAGAGCAACACCACCACAATTCGGCGATTCTTCCATACGTAAGCAACGATCCCTTTCTTGATCGAAAACCAAACCGGCTGGGCAATCTCGTTTAGTCCTTATGCCATTGCTGCACGTGAAAAAATGATTGGAGCATGGGTTGGTCGGGTCGGCATAGTCGCCGTCCGAACGTTGAGAGCAGTCGAAATCTAGGTCGAAATGCTTGTTAATTTCAAAAATTTAAAAATCAAGTCTTCAAATAAGTTTACTGTATAATTTTTATTTTTATATATTCTACCAACATCAGTTTACTGTAGGATTTTGGTTTCATACGAGAATAAAGAGTGACTAAGTTGAGTGGATTTACATATTTCTATTTTGATATATGATTTAGTAGAAAAAAATGATTTCAGAAGTTAAATGCTTATCTATGCCACAGATACTCGTGCTAAAGACGCTAGAAAAGTTTCTACAATAATCCTGATTCTCACGCAGAAGCATATTTGACCAAACATCGCAGATACCCATGCTGACTACTGATCTACAACCTTACCCAACATCACAATTTGATCTTGCTGGCCGGTGCGAAAACGGTTAGAACGATGGCCAACTGAGGGTTTCCGAGGACCGTAGTTTGTCAAGGGGCGACGCAGAATGTCTCGGGGAATTTGAGGAGGAGAAGGTCGCGGGTTCTTGTCTGAATGAAAAATTGTGCCGTGATGTCAACACTAAAGTCCAAAACTGTCCATGTGAATGCATCATTCTATGGCGCATTCACGGTGCAGTGAAAAAGCTCAAGTCCAAACTGAAATGACAAGCTCAGATTCTGCGTTCCATGTTCTACAGAAAATATTCTACTGAAAAATGACCGATACAGCAATTTCATGAAAGTAAGTCCAAAGCAGAAAACAGCGTATTACTGTAATAACAAAGTAAATTTTTTCCCATAACCTTGTTGAAGTTAAGATTCAAGCTTTAGTCGAGTACACTCGGCTGTCGATTCGCTGAGTGGACAAGCATGAGTTTTCCTATGATTTTGGTCTTCCCATCGTCACCATTTTCCGCAGTATAAGTTTTCCCCAAGAAATTGCGTATCAAGTTGAACCTACTTCTTGGTTTTCACTGGTGTGCCATTTCAGAGTAGACCGGCTACATTTGAGCAGTGAATACCAACTGTGGAAAACAGGGTATCTCCATATACTTTTGGAGATGGGAAACATGCTTTCGCTTTTCTCTGCCAAGATACAGAGCAGGGAGCCTTTAGTTGGTTTTTTGAATTAATAACTTGCAGGACTTGCATGCATTTTGCAAATTTTCTTTTCAACTATCAAATTGACGTAGTGTTGTGTGCTCAGTAAACCAACTTGAACCTTCAGAGTCGAACTTACGCCTTACATGTTTTTGGCACTTCATAATCCATAGAACCGTCATCCGTCATAGTATTTTCGTCAGCGCCTGCGCCCGCTTGATCATCCAACGCCGCTTTAGCTGCCGATTCTCTTTGGTCCTGCAAAACATCTTTCTCGCAACCTTGAACGTCGTTTTTCCACATACACCCGCCCTCTGCGGGTTGGAACATGAGGGGCGCGGGGCAATGGCGGACGAACATACGGCCATCTTGGACGCACTCCACGTAATATTTTGAACATTTGTGACCATCAGGAACGGGATAACGAGCGCCCGCTTGCTTACTGTGGCAGTAGGCCGCGTCGACGACCGGCTGCAAAGATGGCGCACATGTAACGGAAGAGCGAAACATTGCATGAAACACGTACGTATACACGGACTCCTCTAAGCAGCTATTCGAGAAAACAGTCATGGATCACAGAGTTAAATCAAACAACGTTACATGTGCGCCATAAAGCCTTGCGCCGGTTCAGGGCCATCCTAATTCTTTCAATCAGTAAGACATCCCGGGTCTAAGAAGCACATGCGCTAGCACACGTGGACTTCTTGCGAGCCAATTGTGTATGGTATAGTAAAGCAATAGTAATAGTGTAGTCTTCCATATCTTAACCTGTTCAGGGAACCACTAATGGTAATGAAATCATGTCACATGCGGTGCACAGGCTGCGCAGACCCAGAATCCTGCAATTTCTAATTATTTAAGTAGTGCAGTTAATTCATCATGAGCCTTTAGGATCAAACACCGTTATACGCCGTGTGTTACCTGAAGTGACATAAGATTACGCTTCGGATCGGGGCTTCTTATTAAGTCTAAGGTCCTGTTACATATAGCATAGAGTGCTAGACCGAAGTCGTACCATAATACCCATTCTATCCAGTGGCTGGGGATACCTGTGTAATGAACCCTGTTATATGCGCACTATGACCTCAATGAACTGACTTGAGGCCGCACCATAATCCCCTGCCTATTCACCGTTGGTAATGTTAGCATGAGCTTTCAGCATCACGAAACTATGATACGTGTGTCGCGAGATCCTAGCTGACTCAGGAACTCCCCATTTCTCTCTCCTGAACACTACAGTTTATGACTATAGCTGTTTTTCTTGAAATGATAAGAATTGTGAGCATACTCACAGTATATTAAGTAAAAAATTGTAAACTCTGCACAAAATATGCCACGGCAGTAGTAACTCAATTTCTGATTTCAAAGTATTTTCTAAAAAACGGAATATAGGCGTGAATCGTCTCATTGGGTCTTGGTTTTGTGGTCCTCGCTCGATAGACCATGAGATCTCTGAACTGAATGTGGACGACACCTAGAATCCCATCATTCAGTACAATTTAGCCATTATCTCTCAGATTAATGAAACGCACAAGAAGCCGTGTTCAGTTAGACCTGTGGGTAATCTTGAACTACTAACTGCAGGAAAGAAAAAATCCATTCACAAAACCTGATAGAAATGAAACCTACAAATAAGTAGGAAAAGTGAACACGAAAAATGTGATTATCGATTATTTGATGTGATAGTTGCCCTAAGTATCTTCAGAGTCGTATACGATCCAACAAATAACAAAAATCACCTAATGTGAGTGGTTCAGCTAACCTAGTGTTATCCTAATTGTACTGAAAATATTGTAGGCTTGTCGCCGGAAATCGTCTCATCATGTGGTACTGTAGTTTTCAATATTAAAAATCCGTATATACAGTAGATATGTGCTGTGCATGCTCGTGATAAACTACATTGCAAAAGAACAGCTTATTCTACCGGCCACAGTTGTTCATTATTTCCGTCTGTGAATATGGCAGAAAAGTTACAAATGTTTCAATAAAATAAATGATTACTGATGATACAAATCTCGTCAATTTTTTGATTTCCAAAATTTTACTGCAAATATGTTGTTTTCAAGCAATGTTGAGTTGAAAACGTTTATATCTGTAGTCCGGCCCTAAACGCCGGAAGTCTGATCGGGTCGTCTAATCTACTCCAATTGCAATTATGTCAAGCTTCACTTAAAGGCGGATTCATACTTCATCCGGCGTCCAGCATCCGGCGCCCGGCAAGTTATTTTTTCCTTTTAGCTAAGTGTCCGGCATCCGGCAATTTGGCTTCCAGCAAGTTGCCGGATCGGATGGCAATTCATACTTCTTCCTGCACCGGAAAGGCCGGATGGCAATCTATTCTTGATTTTACTATGTTTAAATACTTTGAAATCTATTCCATATTTTGTTTCAAGAGAAAGGGCATATGAAAAATATATATAATTTTATTTTCCAAGTCTACTCGGACTTTTGGTTGATGATGTCAGACGAACAAGATATTATCTAGCATTTCTTAATGCTTTCAAGAACGAAAAAAATAAAATATTCAGCAATCAAAAATTAAACGAACGTCATGATTAAAAACACAAAATTTTGCCTCAACTAAGAAATCGATATCTCCCACATACATTGTATGTGCAAAAACCAATCAAACACGTGGTTCTATTGAAATTACATACAAAATATGCTTTCCGGCATCCGGAAAAGTACCAACTGTGTCTACTCTTCTCCAGCAAGAAAATGGGACGGCAGCGTGGGAAAAAGAAAAAAATGACGTCATTCGGTGCCGGATTGCCGGACGCCGGATAAAGTATGAATCCGTTTTTACTCCACGCCTGGATAAAAATTCACCAGACTTTTTATTACCTATAGGTATGAATCCTACCTCAGAAGATAATTTCTAGCCGCTTTTATGAACACGGCCTTTAGTGTGGCAGTTTAGAGCATTGAATGGACTAAAAAGTGACAAAAACTGTCACGTATGTGGCAGAAACGCAGCCCAAGGTGCAATGTCCAAGCATTTTTCAAACAACTTACTGCGTCTTCGTCCGTACCATCGCCCGTGTCGTCTGGATTTTCGAAAACGACCGGTAGATCGTCGGTCGGTTGGGCACCGCCACAAGCGGCAACTTCGCTCGAACGCAAGCATTTATTGGCCGACTGATCAAAGTACAAATCGTCCACGCAGGGCATGTTGTACGTTATGCCGTTGCTGCAGGAAATGTAGCGTTGGGAGCACGGTTGATTGGGCATTACGTAATTGCCATCCGCTTTGGTGACGCAAAATTCTAAAATAGGTGAAGAATTTGGTTCATACAATAATACCAAATCAAGAAATAAATTCAGCTGTTAGAAGCAAAGCTTACTAAATTTAGAAGACATTTTCTATAACATGAGACCTCATCTAGGCTGAACATGTAAACGGGAAAAATGAGAGTCATAAGTCATTCACTGATGCTGAAGACATCGCTCACACTCAAAAGCTCAAAAGTTTTTTGCATCCAAGACTTGCAGAAAAGTCAGTCAACCGTTCAGTAAGCCAGCACAGAGCCGACTCGTATCGAAGGTGGCTTCAGACTGGACGATCAAAACGAACGAATAATTATGTAACCAATTCATATTGAAACAATCTCTGCTGTATAGTCTGGACTTAACAACTTTCGTACACCTTTTTGACCATTCTAAAATTTCAAATCATCGGTGCAAGTGGGCTAGTTATTTGAGATCATGAACTGACTAATTTTCGAAGAATAGGGTAAGTTACAATACGATATGACATCAAGTTTCGGATTCGCATGCAATTGGATAAATCCGAAGAAATATTCGATAAAATAATAACCCGAATTTTGTTACCCAAAAAATTCGCGCGATAATCCCTGACCCATGTTTCGCTCAACGAGTCCCAATTGTCTACCTTTTAATTCTGGTGATAGGGCATCGGCTGGCAATGGCTGATTGGCTGAAACGAAGTTAAAAGTGGCCAGCGAAATCGAAAACAACGCCGCTAAAAGCATGGTCAACGTTTGATCGATGACTAGAAAATTATGTAAATTTCTACACGGGGGAAATTCGGTGGGAAAAGGCCAACGTTCAAACCGTGCACCACGAAAAAATGACAACGTTGCCTAAATGGGAACATATTCCCCTTTATTTGTTTTCTAGCAGGAAAATTAGCATAGAAGTTTTTTGAAGGTCAACTATCTGGACGCAATAAACATAAAACAGCCATCTTGAAAGAAATTTACGTGAAAGTGGTTAAAAATGAATGGGCACAGAAATCCACAGTGATTGAATTTTCTGATTTCCCAATAATTATTTCAGAAGTTTCATTTTTTCAAAGAATTTTGTCAGAGAGATTTTTTTCACTGATTTTTCTCCGAGATAATTCCAGGAACCAGTGTATTTCAAGACACAATGGTGTACCTCAAAACACTGATCAATAAGGGGAAGTAAACTAGAAGTTTCAATTAGTCTACTGTACTTATGTTAGAAAGTATTTTCCCCAGATTTTTTCCCATGAAACATCAAAATGATACTCACTCACTGATCAAGAATAGTCCATGAAAATTGCAAGCTTCTTGAAAGTAACAAATTAGAGTTTAAGAATCAATCTCGACTTTTCATATTTAATATGCAACGAACAAGACGATAATAAATAGTAAACGGAATAAAAAATCCAATCAAAATATTATTCGATTAAAATACATTGAGTTCGAGATAGCAGACGAACGGCGACAAAAAATAAGTTTAATTTTCGGAATGCAATTTTAATTGAGTCGAAAACACTATAGTAAAAGCTGAATTCGACCAAAAAAGGGTTAATCACTTTTGATTTGAACAGAACTGTGTCACCACCTAAATGCACTAGCTCAGAAATTTTGATCATTGACCTGAAGGAGAAAATGATCAGTTTGTCTGTTTATCGCTCATGAAGTAAAAAACATTTTTCTAAACTACAGTAACAAGCTTACCAACCTCTAAGTGTTGTTGAACTTATTTTCCACGGCTTGCTATATGCGTCGTTTTCAAATAGATAAAGTTTAGCACTGTAATCATTTCGGATAAACTGATTGATGGACAAAACATCACCTATCTCAAGCAATCAAAATAAACTCGTACATCTCTGCGATTTCTTAACGGTCGTAGGCTATAATCCATTTATTTTCAAATGAGTATTGGCACACATAATAATTCGTAGAAACCTATCAGATGGATGATAACAAGCCTGCATGACGCCGAAATCACTTCTGTTCTCCAGAAAATTTAAGTCAATTAGAGAAAAACGTGTTTCTATATCGCTTGCATGAGCATTTTTTAGCCCTCCAATTACCATTTGGAAGAAATAGGCAATAATGACATCATCATGAACCGTCGTCATTTATGAGAAAGCCAGCGAGTTTGTATTTTCATCGTAGAATCAACAACCACTAGTTTACTGTAAATTTCCAAATTTTTTCCACCAAAAAAATCCGTTAATTATTTTGGATTGGGAATGGAAGTGTTGCCATACTGGCATTTTCGATGCCAGATCTGGCACTGTTTTCAATGATCTGGCATAAATCTGGCATCATTCAAGTCTGGCACTAATTATGGCATAATGTTCGGTTTTTCGGCATAATTCTGGTATAATGTTCTCATTTTAAGCGTGATTCTGGCATCATTCAAAAATAAAGTATTTACTGGCTTTGCATTTTAGTTTTCGGCTCAAGTTTACTGTAGAACTGAAGAAAAGTAATACAAGTGTCACAGCGTAAAGCCATCAATACAGTAAACTGTTGTCTAGAGCGCAAAACGTCAAACTTACCTTGAAAATCATGAAAATGTCATAAACGTAAATGAAAAGCTAACTAATATATAAATAAGGCTTCCATTTACAAGCTTTATGAATTCGATAGAATTATAAGCAAATTATAAAATAAAATGACCGTTTTCAACGAAAATACAACGCGCATAGTGCACAAAAACAATTACAGTATGGAAACAACAATAAAAATATTTTAATTTTTCGACAAGGATATCACTTCGATCTATCGTAAATTTCTTTTTGGGACTTCAAATTCTGAAAAAGTGTAGGATTAATGCATATGTCAAGCTTTTTCTCAATGTTAGAAAAATTATGCTCCTACAAGCAAAGAACTGTCAAACAAAATATGTTTGGTGAAGTAGGCCAAAGTTGGCACAACAGTTTTGTTTTTTGATAGCCCCATTTTTTGTCCGAGTTCTGAAAAAGCCTTTACAGCCGCCTACAGTTCTGTATAGGTACAAAATGTTATAAGAAATGAATTTAGTAAAATTGAGTTACTGATTTGAGTAACAAGTGAATTTCCATACTTTATCAGCAGCATAATGGGGCTGAGATGTTGGGCTTTCATGATGAGAAGATGCAATTATTGTATGGACTTCATTCAATCTGCTCAATGCAACTTCTACAGCTCTCGGATTAATTGATAAACTTTGGCTGACAGGTTCCTTCATTAAACTTTTCATCAATTTTTCCACAACCTTGACAATTTTGTCTGTTGTTTGTGCTGATGAAATATCGACACATTCTTTGGTCGATCTTTCTTCTGGCAATTGAAATTGTGGATAACATAGATTTTGTTGGTTCAATTGCAAAGAATGGATACCGTGAATATGCTTGCAAGTATATCTAGCTACCAAAAAATCATGTCAATGCAAACTCAACATGATCTACATTTAAATTGACAGGCACTGATCACTGATTTTTCTAGAAATAAAATATGTACACTAAACATGGGGAAAATGAATGAAAATGAGAAACGCAAATACTCAAAATTCTGTTGATTATTTTTTTCAGTACAAAACTGGTGCAATTTTTGCATAAACTGTATTGAAATAAAGTGCCTCACTTGACAACATAAAAAATGTCTGAATCATTTTTCACATTTGCTGATTTAACTTTCCACAAAACTTTCCATCAAAACATTGCACTCCTAGCAGATCAATTTCTTCAGAATGCTTATGGCAGCATACTACATAATGTAGACAGAATTCCATGAACTTCAATGAAAAAATCAACAGGAGAGTTTTCAGCATTTGAATCAGAAAAAGTCAATTGTATGAAAATTTACTCTTTCTTAAGGGCCTTCAAAAATATTGTTGAGCTTTGTTCATTTTCTTGGTTGCACAAGAACCAAGCTACCGGCAATCCACACCGAGTATCATCCAATACCAAAACTGTGATAAGTAACAATTTCTTTCAATTAATGCCATATGTGGTATCCATACACACAATGTTTGATGCAAATTTTTGAAACAGTGACCTCTGGGCAATCGTTGCAGGCCTGAAATTAAAAAAATATATTTAATCAATTTTTACCAATGGATTATGATATAATGGTAAAAATAGTTTTATTATTATCGAGAAGAGTAAACAGCTAATTTAATGAAACTTAACTAAGAAAAAATATTGCTCATCGGAATGATAAGGCACAGCTCCAGCATTCTTCCTGACATTCTGCCCTAGACTTACCATTCATCTTCACAAAGTTGGCCAGGCTGTAGGCCAAAATCTCACCTGTTTCGCTGAATATCTGGGCTGGTTATCAAATGCTCATGTTTGGAAATTTTTTCAATACAATTATCATCCATATCAGCTGAAAAATCACACTGAATTTAGACTTGCAAAAACCCAAAAAGGTACTTTTTCCTAATTTTCTGAGTTTGGGGGTTTAGGGTATAGAGTTGACCAGGTTGGGTAGCAGACATGCAGCGCAAAAATTTTCCAAGGGGAGGGTCTATGGACTTTTTTCCCAGGGGGTAGGGGGGTGGGTGAGCAAAAAAAAACAAAAAAAGTTCTACAAGCCTGTTTTTCATACAAAATATTCACAAAAAATTATGAAAAATGCTGTCTTGAAAAAAGTTCAGGGGGGGGGGGTGTTTTGACGATTTTTTTTGCCCAGGGCGGGTGGCCAGGATCTCAGGTATCGGGGTTTACCCCCCCCTACCCCCACCCTATGTGCATGTATGTTGGGTAGGTCCCTCCCAATCCACTCCAAATTACAGGTATGTGTCTATTGCCATGATTCATTTCCCAGCATTTTAGTATATAAAAATTTGAAAATTTTTATACTCTAAAACAATGAGAAACAAAATTACTATCTATTAGTATTATTTTAATTTACATTTAAATGTAGTGAAAATTCATTTTCCAGCATTTTAGAATGTAAAAACCAGAAAATTGAAACAATAAACATGTGAAGAGTTTGGTTCTCATGTGGAAAGAATCTTTGAGGAAAAATTAGTGTGCAGCTTGATTATCAGAATGTAATGATAGGTATTTTCGGAGATTTTTGAAATGAAATGAATTGAAATGAAATGAAAAATATTTATTGCTGTTACACAATACAAAATGAAAAGAGAAATGCAAAATAAAATACATAATATAATGTCATCAGGGTTGGCAAAAACCAAACTTTTGAAATTTCAGATTTTCGGTTATTTGGTATTTTAGTGTTTTTTAATGGTTTTTTTGGTTTTTCTGTGATTTTTTAACGTTTTTTTCTGGTTTAATTCTTCAAAATATTTCTTACATCAAAATAAATATGTAAAAAACTGCTGGAAGCTCCCTCTATCATCTAAGATTAGTCAGGGGACCTTAAATTGGCAGCTAGAAGTATTAATTTTATCCCAAGTGTCATTATTTTATGCTATAGGAGATCCCTATTATAGCACTAGAAATACAGTAATAGTGTGCACATAAGAATGGAACGATGAGTGAAGAACATGGGAAAAGTAAAAATAGAACAGAGCATGCGATATGTAAAGGGCAAATGCAAGGAAAATAAGCAAAATTACAAATAAAGGGAAATGCAATGTACATAATCAGAACTCATAAGAAATCAACCACAGAATTGTATCAATGCATCACATATATACACATGTGCACAGGAAAGCTGAAATGACACAACTTCCAAGTATTTTCGATAAGAGGGTTTTAAATTGATAGATTATTACATATGTTATTAATATTACAAACTTCAGATGAAAGTCACACATAAACATTTCAGATGTTTCCAAATTTTTGCTTTTCAAACCTGTCTGCGAGCTATAACTACAGCAAATGGGTCTTATCATATATACTATTCTCACCTGCATGGTAGATATATATTTTTGTACAATTTCTTCTACTTAGTAGCGATGTCAAGTCACATAAAAATGAGCCACTCAAAAGATCTTCTCTATGTTAACCTACAGTATGCTTAAATGACCTGTATAAAATTTTATTATTGTTGTCTCATTTATATTTTGAAATTTCAAGCTAAGAAAGCTGAAAAGCTTACCATAAAAAAAATTCAGGATATTAACCTTAATCATATTTTACAAAATTTTGATGACGATATGGATCAATGGATGTCACCCAGTATGGTCAGAGCACACTCTACGAAAGAATCAGCATTTAATTTTTTTGTGAGCAGATTATAGCAAACTCGACTCACTAAATGTGTGCTTCCAAGATGGATACAAAGAATATCGATTGATTGATATCACATCTTTTGTGAATGAAATGTATAATAAAAATAGGACTTTTTTCTACTCTGTAGTGAACTCATTTCAACTGAATAAATTGTTTTGTTGATTTAAATAGACACCATTACATGCCTAGAAGATCAACTAATGTGAAAAGACAGTTTTCCATTGATTCTGGAAAAAAAAAACAAAAAACCCAGAGATTTTCCATTTTTTGTTTTGTTTAAAGCAAAAAACCAAAGCCTTTCCAACCCTGAATATTGTATGAATAGTAAGAATTGTAAATCGACTCACAAAACATTTAGATATTTTAGGAAACAGGTGAATCATGCAGCAATAGGGTGCAAAGGTTACTTGAAAAATAACAACTTACATCCACCCCCCAGTTCAATTATGGAAGTTCAGAAGTTTAATTTTTTCTATGAAAGTGTGCAAACTGGGAGAATTAACAATATCGAAAGATAGACGTTAATATAATGGTTAAAAAAATCAAACTGGCAAGCAGTGGTATGAACTCACTTTATCGTCAATCTTAGATCATAATTTTTTGATCTTAAAGTAGCTAAAATTGATTTATTCTGGAGCTTCGCTCTAAACCCCACCATGAGGCTTTTAGGCACGCCATTCTGAACCTTTCAGCATGACATTCAGGAGCTATGCAACCTCACTAGGTCGAGTTTCATCTATTTTAAAAAATGTTGAAATTCGCCCCTGAAAAAAATGCCTGGATATAAGCCTGCTTGCAATGTTCAAAAGCAAATAAACGTGGTAGCCAACATTTGTGAACTCCAGAATCACTGTTTTTTCCACATTTGCATTATAATGTGAAAAAAATTTGGAATGTGGAAAATTTTTTTAGGTCTTTCCACAAATGTGGAAGAAAAATTTGGGGTTTTCATATTGAAAAGATGCATTTTAGGAGGTCCAAATCTCAAAATTTTCTGGCGCTTCGCACCAGTTATAACTTTAATAATCATCATTATTCATTAAGTAGCTCAGGCTCGGCTTTTATCATGTCTACCTCCATTTATCACTTAATCTGTAATAGTTTTCACCATCTTAAACGTAGTATCTCATGTTAATTGGTAATCTTCAACATTTTATCATAATATTTAATGAAGATTCGCATTTTTTCTTTTTGAGAAAGATCAATACATCAAGTCTCTATGCTTTATAATGCGATTATTTCTTTGCTAACGTAGAATCGATTCAAAAGCTTCATGGAAATATTTTTCGCAAATTTATACTCTTACTCATATATTTTCGACCAAGTTCACGAGAGTTTACAAATAAATTATACAGATTTTAAAATTTTTCAAGTAAAATTCTAGAAATTATGACTCTTGAACACAAAATTGGAATCTATTTCTTGAAATAAATGTTCGGAAAATTGATTTTCCAGCATCCCAGAATGTCAATTTTTTGAGCTTTCACTTGTCATCATAGAGAACTTGACCATTGATTTCTTGTATAATTCGTCAATTATGCTCTTGGATAGTTTGCTAGAAAATTTGGAATTTTTACGGATGGCGGTGGCAACGCCGAAATTTCTCTGACGCCGGTTTTTGGGGGTTTTCATGATGAAGGGAAGAAAGAACAAGTGAAATTATGCGTGGGAAAAGCGCCAAAATTTGGAAGAGCCTCAACAGCGCCGCGCCCTTGGGGCGCAGCTGCTGTATCCTAAGCCTAAGCCTAAGGAAAATTTTAAAGGAAAAATAAACTCAAATTAGATTTCCAAATTCGTTGACTTTCAACAATAAAGCGCAATCAGTGTTTTTTGTGCCGAAACATGGTTTTTGGCACAAAAAAATTTGCGGCGGCCACTGCCATCCGTAATTTACCCGAAAATTTGTTCAACAATGCTTGTAGATTAGGCTTTTAAGTCGAACATTTCAATTTTTTCTCTAATTTTAATGAATTAACTTCTTTAAAAACACCGGAAGGCTTGAAAAAGCTCAAAAACAGTGTGATAAAGCGTCTGTGATAATTTTTAAGCCAAAAAACGAGGATTTCCACATTTGTGGAAAAAAGTTCGTAGAAAAAAAACAGTGTCCAGAATAACGTGAGTTAGTTCTGTAATCAAAATGTAATCAAAAAATCGGACTTTGGATAAATATTATGCATAAAAACTCGAAAACATTGTTTTCGCATGTCAAATGTCATTATGCATCCTACTTACATCGTAACGTTTCAAGAATTCACTTATTGAAGTTTGATCTTGTAAATATTGAGTTATCACACGATGTGTTCCCAGTTCCCACCGAAATTTTTGTTCTACATAAAAGCTGACCGTGGTTACAAGGGTTTTTGAAATAAATATTTGAATAATCGATTTTCCAGCGTTGCAGAATGTCAATACACAAAAAAAATTTCGGGCGCCAAGCGCTGCAAAGATATAAACAGATTTTCGGGCCCCCACCTTTCATCAAAAAGACTTAACCTTTCGATTTCACAAATTCAAAGTCATTATTATGCCCTTGGATAGTTTGCTGGAAAATTTGTTTCACAATGCTCGTAAATTAGACTTCAATCAAACTCTAAAACTCCAATTCTTATTCAATTTCAATGAATTAATTGCTCTAAAAATGTTAGAATAATTGGAACAGCTCACTATGAGCATTTTAAAGCGAAAAAACGACTTGGGGAAAAAATTTCGACCCTTTTCAAGGCCGGCCGAAAAAACTAATGCCTGAAATTTTCCAGGGCTCCATCTTCCGATGAACATACTTGATCCCTTTTCAACCCCAAGTTTTATTTCATTCCCAGATGAAACCCGGAGCACAGAGGACTTTTGCTCAGCACCGCCATTGCAGATTTGTTGGAGTCAATACTCCAGACGATGTTCTGATATTTCTGTTCAAATTCGAATTTGAAAATGAAGTTCAAAAGTTTGTTATATGAGATCTAGAAAATCGGAGTTACTGTATTGATGGCTTTACGCTGTGACGCTTGTAAAGTAATATGTTTTCTGATTTTCAATTAAGACAACCGTTTTTTTTTCCTCAAATGGGGTCTTTTGAGGAAAAAAATTTCGAAATGAGGAAAAAAATTTTGGGTATGGTTCTCATTGTGGAAAAAATTTTAAGGAACTTTAAACCGAAAAGATGCGTTTTGGTGGACTTTAAAAAGTCGAAATCTCAAAATTTTCCGGCGCTTCGCGCCGGTCACGGGTATAATGATAACTATATTCTATCAGGCGCGACCGTTAGCATATCTACTTCGACTTACTAATTAATGCTCAACAGTTTCTATCAATCAAGCTAGCTCGTTTCATTTTCTAATCGTTTACAGTCAATTATGTCGCCGAAAGGAGAGATTTTTCATCAATTCTCTCAATTTTTTCTCTCGATGATTGGAATTTTTTAAACGTTTGCAATGCAATCTGAACTTTTGCTTTATTGAAAGTGGAAATTGAAGACATCATTTTAGACTGCGATTTTAAAACTTTTGTTTACGAATTATCTGTTGGGGAGATTTATTTTTCAGCGTTTTAGAATATAAAAACCCGAAAATTTTTCCGGCGCTTCGCGCTGGAATGGGGAGCAAATTATGCTTCATCCGTCTGATTTTAATTATGAAGGTTCATTTTCCAGCGTTTTGAAGCGTTATGAAGGTTCATTTTCCAGCGTTTTAGAAAATAAAAATCCAAAAATTTTTCCGGCGCTCCGCGCCGGACCAAGAACTTAATAAAATTAGATGATTCTAATTGGAATCACAGTAATGTTGATAGCAGCGGATAAATTCATGACAACTCTATCGTTAAATTGCTTTATCCGCTCCTATAGAACACCAATATATTCTTCATCATGGGCTCTTTTTGACTAACATAACCATAATTTTCTCAATTTTTTTCCTCATTTTCGCAGGTTTCTGACTATAAATACAACAAAATGCTTGGGTATGCTCATAAAATGCATAAAAAAGCATCCGTAGCCACATTATAAACGTTTTTAAAAATGAGGAAAATTTTTGGAAAATGAGGAAAAAAATTTTGGGTCCGGTTCTCATGTGGAAAAAATCTTCGAGGAAAAAAACGGTGATTAAGACGTTTCATTGTTCAATGTTCGTTTTCATACCTGTACTTGGGGAGGGGGTTGGGGGGACCCCCCCACCAACTTGGCCAACCCTGTACCCAAAATCATCCACCCCCCAACCCCCCTCCCAGTTTGGAAAAAATTTGCAAAAAAGTGTATGCTTTTTGGCATTTTTTGGGAAAAGATTTCGACTTTTTTCTACCCCCCCCCCCAAAAAAAATTTTGGATTTACCCCCCCCCCCCCCTACTGGTCGGAGGTTTTACAGGTATGGTTCGTTCGTTTTGCTCTCAAAGATTCTGGACCGTGGTTCTTGTGTATCCTATCGATTTGCATGTCTTCACAAAATAATTCTATGCAAAAGTTTAAAACATCGTTGCTGAGTGAAAAATCATTTAGAGGTAAAAATTTATGTTGCTACGAAGGGCGCCATCTAACTCACCGTTTTTTAATTCATATCAGTGTTTTTGACGAAACAAATTTGGAAATGCAAAAATATATTTTCGGCTCTTTTGATATATAAATGTGATGTTGTAACTAGTGACGCTTGATCTGAAGTTGATTTTATAAATCCTGTTGATGCTTGAACATTAGAGCTTCAGTTATATGCAATTTATTAAATAAAAATTATATTGTGGTATCGATTTCGTGATTTTTATATTTAAAAAGAGTTTCTGTCTTACAGTGTTTTTTTTCTGCACCCGGCTTTCTGCACGGTGCAGAAAATCCAAAAAAAATTTCTGCACTGCTTTTTTCTCCTGTTACAATAAAATAATAGTGAATACTGAATATAAGAAAAACATCAAATTAAATGTGTAATTCGTTGATATCAGAATTGCGTACACATCAAAATTTTATTCATTCTCATAATATGAATTTCAAAATAAATTCACAGAAAATTTTCACCAAAATCTTCGACAGCCGCCAAATGTTCAAATTTTTCGGCCGGTTGGTTGACTTTAAGAGTTCAGAATCAATGACTGACACATAACAGAAGAATAAGTGTGGTCAAACACATGACTCAAAAAATTCTGCACCAGTGCAGAAATCGCCAAAAAAAGTTCTGCACCGAGCCTAAAAAGTCTGCACTGTGCAGAAAAAAAACAGTGCTGTCTTATTATTTTTAGCTTTGAAAATCTGGCATTATTCTGGCATTATTTCAAAACCATCTGGCATTTTTCTAGCACTATTTGCTGAAAAATCTGGCATTCCCTAAAAATTTAATCTGGCAACACTGATAGCATAACAGAGTGACTCTTACAGGGGTGACATGCCACCAAGCTGAAAAAGTGAAAACATTTCTTTTCAAACCAAGTTGCGTTTTCAACAACATCTTTAACTACTGTACTTTCAAACCATACATGTAATTGGGGGGGGAAGTGCTATGGGAACCCCCCCCCCCCAGAAATCGTCGACCATATGGCTAGCCATTGGGCGACCCCCCCCCCCCAGGATTTTCCAATCCTATGGCTAGCCATATGGTAGACCTAGGGACCCCATAGTTTTAGTCGGAAAAATACTGAAAAATGTCATTTTTTTAATGGAAAATGTCAAATTTTGAACAAAAAATGGTCAAAAACGTCAATTTTTTCGGCGCTTCCCGCCATAAGTACATATTTTATGATTTTTTAGACAAAAATTACTACTTTTTAAACCGTTTTTCGGACATTTTTCATGAAAAAAATCGAATTTTTTTTCCTTCAGGGACCCCTCCCCCCAAAATTTTGGGAATTACTGACCCCCGGCCCCAAAAAAGTGCTCCAACCCCCCCCCCCCCCCAGACCACGGAGCTCCGTTACATGTATGTTTCAAACAGATTTTTTTTGCACACAGCAACCGAATTTCGGGCTGGGCAACCAAATTTTTACGGTCAAGTTGCGCACACTGTTTTTTCCACATTTGCATTATAATATGGAAGAAAATCTGGAATGTGGAAACATTTTTCCGGTTATAGCTTTAATAATCATTATTCTTTATTACCAAGCTCAGGCGCGGCTTTTAGCATGTCTAACTTTACTTACCATTTAATCTTTAATAGTTTTCATAATCTTAAACGTATATTTCATGTTTAATTGGCAATCTTGAATATTATATCTTTATATTTAATGCCGATATCCGCATGTTTTCCTTTATAGATTTTTTGAGAAAGATCAACACGTCAACTTTCTAAACTTTTTTTTCCTTTCTTAACGTAATTTAAATTCAAAAGCTTCACAGAAGTATTTTTGGAAAATTTTCACGCTTCTGACTCATAGCTTTTCGGCTAAATTTATGAAAGGTTACAAATAAATTAATGGTTTTAAAGTTTTTCGAAATTCGAATAATAAATTTCTGGAAATTACGATTTCTGAACACAAAATATAAATCTAATTTTTGAGATATATGATCCAGAATGATTATCAAAATGCTTTAAGAAGCTCAAAAACACTTGAATTGAATGTTTATGAGCATTTTCAAGCGAAAAAACGAGGAATTTAACATGAAAAAAATTTTTTCACACGTTGAAAAAAATTTGACCTGTTTCCACATTTGTGGAAAAAAGTTCTTCGGAAAAAAACAGTGGTTTCGCATTGCAATTTGAAGCCTGACTGCTTTTTTGATTAGGTTATAGAGTTTCCTGTCCGGAGAAGCATTTTTATGCTTTATGCAGTGCGTGGTTAGAAAATGTCATTCTAGCTAATGCTCCTATTGCTTTTGATTATCAACGTATTATGGATGGATAAATGTTTGATCCTGTGTTGTTTTTTGGCGAATTTAATGAGGAGCAAGAGTTTTATCAGTTATTTTCCCAAAAATTTTTTGCGATCTTTAAGAAGTAAGAACATTTTGAGTCCAAGTAGAAATTCTTGCCGTTTGAAATCGAAATTCTTGGTTGCTTAATCATGTTCTATAAAATTTCAGGAATTTCTCAATTCACCCCTTGGGTAGGGTGACTTGAGCCTGGTGCCATTTTCATATAATATTTGCGCCATGGCTTGTTTAAACACGCAATTGAGGCGACTTGGGCTACCTTAACAGTGTTTTAAAAATTAAGCCATCATATGTTCAATCGCCAACTTTAACATCTTTGATATACTTGACAGCTTTCAGAGATTCATTTCTTCAGCAAATTTCCTGGAGGTAAAATTTCGTCTTCACTTGTAGCTTCAAAATCAAATTCGTCTTCAGATTCTACAGATTCACTCGAGAGAATTTGTTGCCTGCTGGTAGTTGGTCTTTTCTTCTTTACACTTAGTCAAGGTGCATTCAGGGTTTTCTTTTTTAGCACAGGGCTAATAAAATTGGGCCTGTGCTTATGAAAATATTAGTCGTGCTAAGAAAAAGTAATACAAATTAAGGAAAGTTAGCAGCTGTGCTGATAGGACTCGTGCAAATAAAAGAACCCTGGACAATGGGCATATATCATACATGTAATTGGGGGGGGAAGTGCTATGGGAACCCCCCCCCCCAGAAATCGTCGACCACATGGCTAGCCATTGGGCGACCCCCCCCCCCAGGATTTTCCAATCCTATGGCTAGCCATATGGTAGCCCTAGGGACCCCCATAGTTTTAGTCGGAAAAATACTGAAAAATGTCATTTTTTCCATGAAAAATGTCAATTTTTGAACAAAAAATGGTCAAAAACGTCAATTTTTTCGGCGCTTCGCGCCATAAGTACATATTTTATCATTTTTTAGACAAAAATTACTACTTTTTAAACCGTTTTTCGGAGATTTTTGATGGAAAAAATCGAATTTTTTTCGTTCAGGGACCCCTCCCCCCAAAATTTTGGGAATTACTGACCCCCGGCCCAAAAAAAAAGTACTCCAACCACCCCCCCCCCTCCAGACTTCAGAGCTCCGTTACATGTATGGCATATATAGTTCCATCATCAATGAGTTACCAACACTTTTTCCTGATGCAGCATTCAACTATATTTGTCGTGGCATTTGGCTTGCTTGATCCTTTTTCATAGCGTAACTCTTCAAGCATTGAAGCAAGAATTCATGAAAAGATGAATCAGCAGGAGTTTGTGCACCAGTGGGCTTGTTGAGAACTTTCTTTAAAACTATTTCTGTATCCAATGGATCATGAACCGAATTCATAGCCATCGTCTGTTCAATCTTTGTAATTCCTAGTACCGTATTTTTGTTTTTGGCTCTACAAAAGCTAAGTTTGAACGAAAAATACAAGTGACTCAGGTTGCACCATAATTCACAAATTTCACAGGGTGAAATAAGCCACAAAGATTTACACGAATTGAACAAGTTGTGAGTTCCAAGATTTTCAATTATTTCTGAAAACGTGTACATATACAGAGCTCACATGAAAAAATAGCGGAAACACTGATTGTGAATAGTTGGTGTAATGTCAGCAGGAGTTAAGCACTCCTAATTTCGAACAAAAAAGTGCACTGAAATTGGGACAGAAGTTTTGGAACAAGTTTACAACATTGAGTAAACGCACTGTTACCGTCTGAAAGGGCAAAAAAGGCTGATCTGGAAGCAATTCTTCTGAAATTACAAATGTGTAACATGCAACAATAAAAAGCTGAAAAAATACTACATAAATGGTTCGAGTCACTCCGCTGGCTCAATTCACCCCCGCGATTACCCAATTTCAAGGTTCTAATTTATTGAACTTAAAATTTTATTCAGACTACAGACATATTCAATAAGTTCCCGATTAACAATTTAAATTTTTATCGCGATGACCGACGTTACTGTCGAAAGATTGTACGAATTATGTGACATCATAGATAACGCTGACAAAAAATCTAGCGTAAGGAGGCGTAATCAGAATTCAAATTATCCGTGCTTTCTGAAAATTTTTTCAAGTGCCAAAACGAGTACGGCGAAATTTTGTCAGCCGTTCGAAGTACGGGTTCTAGCGAAAAACGTTTAGCCGCCCAGCTTATTGCTCGCTACTTTTCGCAGCTGTCCGATATGCGAGATAAATCATTGGACGCCATTACCGAGTTATGTCAAGATGATGACGTTAATGTAAGTTGCATTTGGCATAGCTTTAATCCTCGTATTTTTTTGAAAAACGAGTAATTTCCGATGAATGGGGTTTTCTGGCATTTCGAAATACTGACTATCGACACAATTTGCTATTTATTAAGACGACGGATTACACTGACTAGATGAATTTTCCGATAATGCAAGAAAACTGTTCGTTTACATCTTTGCCGTTGATTTACAAATTTTTGAATCCGCCACAATTATTGCTTTTTAGATAAGGAAATTGGTTATTAAAGAAATACCAAGCCTATGTCGCGGAAGCGAAGGCACTTATGTTCGAAGATTGGCCGATATTCTTGTCCAGTTGTTACAAACCGAAGACAGCCAAGAGCAACAAATTGTTAATAATTCTCTCCTGGCATGTTTGAAATCACATTCTCAAGGTGAAAAAACGCGATCTGAGGATAATTTTTTAACTTTTTTTAAATCATAATCAAACCAGAGGAAGCATGTATCTGCTTAATTTTTAAGATACTTTATTTGCTATTTTCGATCAAATATTGAACGTGAGCCAAGATTTGGTACGTGAAAGAGCCGTCAAATTTTTAGCCTGCAAGCTTAAAACTCTCTCCGAAGAAATTTTGACGAAACAGCTGGAAGAGTTTATCGTGGAACAGTCGAAAATAGTAAATATTTTTTTCTTCGTAGTTCGTCGTCTGTTCTCGAAAGAAGACATTTTTTCGTAGGTTTTGCAAGACGTGACAGGTGACGAATTCATACTTTTTATGCATATTTTATCGAATTTGAAACATTTGCAAACTGTCGCCGGTAGACAACAATTATTGGATATTGTCGTCGGTTCTGCTGATTTGGATAAATCTTTCGAAGTAAATGCATTCCATCCAACTATCAATTAGTTAAAGTTTCTTGAGGAAGGAAGTTTCGGCTGGGAAAGTGTTGCTTTTTGGGTTTTCGACTTGTCGAATCTTTTTGCTTCAAAATCCTGGATAGCTTCAATGTGTTTCTCACGCATAAATTATCTTAATTTTAAATTTTCAATCCAGTTCAATAAAATTCCACTGGAGGATTTCATTTTCTGTAATTCATCAAAATAACGTCGTCGTCTAACGATTATTTTGTATATCTCTTTTCTAGCCTAAAGAATCTGAAAGGGTTGATCAATTAGTTCAATGTATGCGATTATCGATTCCATTTTTGTCAGTAAGTTTTGTTTATGCTATAAAAGTTCATTTCATCGGTTCTAGCGACCTTCGTGATCTTTCTGAGTTCGAAAACTGAGGCAGGAAAAATCGAAATTTATTTTTTTCGTCATTTGATAATGATCGAGTTTTGACCTAGTACCAGTTTTTTTACATAAATCTGTTGATCTCCTACTACTTGTTAGTTGCTTCCAAAATAAACATATTTCTTCTACGGCCTCTAATGAAAAAAACATATATATATATTTTTAGCGATCGACTTTTTTCCAGAAAAATGTCCACAGTTCGAAATTCTTATCTTACGTACTGGAAAATGTTCTACCAGTTTTGGATTCTATCCCTTTGCGATCTGTCGAATCTCAAAACAGCGCCAAGAATGAGGATGGAAAACAAGAAAACGGCACCGCCGCCAATGGCAACAATTCCACAAACAATGTAGAAAATCCGCGATTAGAAATTTTAAGATTATTGGCCGAATTTTGCTACCAAGGCGGCAATGCCACGTTGGAAGATGCTAACCAAAAAATTCAAATCGTTTTCGATAGATTGATGGTGAATTTTTGACGTTTGCATTCATTTCAAGGGCCTGTTGATTTTCTTTCGGGAAATTTCTAGAAGATCTCGATATGATTAGATTTTCATTGAAAAAAAATTTTCGCCAATAAATTGTGGAAAAATTTTTTTAGACATTGTTACCAGCTTTACCCTCGACCGGCGACTCGTCAACGGAAAACTCTCTAATGAACGAAAATTTAGACGAAGAACCGAAAATTCAATTCTCCGATATCGAATGCCTGATTTGGACTTTACACAGCTTATGCAAGAAATATCCGGAATTTTTAACGGGCGAAAAAGAAGAATTGAAGGAATTAAAGAAAAGGTAAGAGCCGTCATTGCCATAATTACATACATAATGCTGAATTTAAATCAATGGCAAGTCCAACAACGATACTCTTCTATTTCTTTTTAATTAATTGAATAATTATCCGATTGTTGGTTGGGAAAGAAAAAAAATAGGAAGGAAAGAAAGAGCTACATTCGTATAATGTAGAATATTTTGGTCTTGAATTTCGGTGATCATGTGACAAAATCTCGCTCGTCAATTTACGCATGTCATACAATTTGAAACATTTATCATTTTTTGGCTGGCTTATAACATTCGAAGATTAATCGTTCACAAAACTGTCTCCTTGATGAGTTTTATTGGAATCCATTGACTGATATTAAATTTTTGAATTTTTTTCTTCTACACAGTTATTGATTTTTAGGTTACAATATCTCGCACGGGTCATCCAGGTATATTCGAAAAAGTTAAACTCTGTATTAAGTGCCAAGAAAGAGGCACCAAAAAGCGAAAAAGTAATGTCGTGCAAATCGTGGAGCTATCGAAAAGGGTTTGAAACTTCGACTTTCCGTGTATTTTTAGCTCCGTTTGGGGATCGCATTGAAAACTACATCAAATATCAGTAACGCCGTAAAAGATTTGTTGCATACAACGCCGACGTACAATCAGATTATTTCACCTTCGTGGCGCAATTTTTCTGCTGCGGTATTACCATGGAATTTCTGTTTTTTCTACATGAAATTATGTTAATTTTCTCTACTTTTCAGATAAAAAACGATCAAAAGTATGTTAAATTTGGGTGTACCACTTATAGTTATCAACAGTTCATTGACTTCAAGGATTACTGTTAAATATTGGTTACCGATTGAGGGTTGATGAAAATTTCGGCTGTTGAGCAGTATTGTCCTATCATTCGAAATTTCAAATGACCTTTGATCATAGGGTTAGCTGCCAATCAGACTGCCAAAAATACGAATTAATTTTTGCACTGTTTTAAGATTTTCATCGATGTCCGTTAACAATTTTTGAATTTAAGTGGCATTTCGATAGAGATACGCTAGCTCATTCTTTTCAAACATTTTGGAAATCATTTTTCCTTCGTTTATGCATACAAATATTATGAAGTTTGGTTGTTGCATGAATTTAAATGGGCATTCAATGGAAGAAATTGGGAAAACGATTTTTTTGCAATTTATAACGTTTTCCAGGCGCGCAGCGGAACAAGAGATCCGCAACGCCAAATTGGCGAAAAGGGATCAAATGGCGACTTATGCTCCACCAAGTGGAAAATATAGCGCTAAAGTCGAAAATTTCAAGACCGATTACGACGAAAACCCGCAAAGTAAAGTTCAATTTTTTCCACCGTTTCGACAACATTCTTATGAATGAAGGCTTTTATTATTTCACGATAATTCCTTGACTGTAAACATAATCTCTCAAGAGACTGACTCAATGTTATGCGGCCGCACAGTCGGCTGCTATTTTGTTATTGAAATGATTTTCAGCCACATTCCAGTCTAAAATCCTTCTTTTTGTTGCATCGGAGTTACGATAATCTAATAAAACTTCAACAAAAAAATCATTTCAGTCGGCTTTTCTAGATGATCAAATTTGTTGATGTATGAGTTGCGCTGCTGTCCCACGATAATTTATCGAAAATTTAAACGGTAGATTTACTGAAAACAGTATTTCTCCTGAAATCAAGATGAAAGACTGCAATTTTTGCTTATTCCTCCAATTTTCGTTTGCGGTAAGGCATTCTATAGTAGGACATGTAAAAAGTTAAGGCGGGAAAGGGTTGACCTTGATCGTTGGTTGTCCAATTGTGATCGGTAGACAATTGTCATTCTTAAAAACCCTAGGATCTGATTTTCACCACCTATAGTTAGATTTAGAATCGAGATTGAGACCAACTCGTCTTCACGTCGGAAAGCAACATCCTTAACAAAACCTTTGAAAATGTTATTGACTTTCAACCTCAGTCAGCATTGAGGTTTGTCTAAAGTCATCTTTTTGTATTACTTCATATGTATTCGATATCATCCCGCAATAAAAAAATCATGATTATCTTATGGTTATTCTCGTTGATGTTCGAGCCCAGGCCATACCTCAAAATTAGACTTGTAAGTTGGAGGTCGAGTAACAGAAACAGCCTTCAAGTTGGACTCTTAAGTCTACATTTATAGTCTGTTTTTCCTGGAATCCTTCTAAATAATGAAAGTGGAAGCAACTAGTATTCCAGAATATTTGATGAACAATATTATCATATAGGTCTGGAAATTTCTGGACATGCTGACCTGGCATGTCCCCAATACAGCGGAACTCAAAACAACGATTCTCATCAGGCTTTTTTGCCGGAGGCAAATGAAAATTTTTTGGGGCAAACGAAATTGGAGTAGTCATTCGAACATGTACAAACGGCTCTTTCCCATTTAGGGAAGAAAATTTTGGGGATAAAGTACAGAAAATATGCATTTTGGTGCGTTTTAGATGTTCATAATCTCAAAATTTTCCGGCGCTTCGCGCCGTTTATAACTTTAATAATCGTTATTATGTATTACCTAGCTCAGACGCAATTTTCAGAACGTCTACCTTCACCTATCATTTTATGTATAATAGTTTCCATCGTCTCAAACGTATTATCTCATTTTTAGAGTGGTAATCTTCGATATTTTATCTAGATATTTGATGAAGATTCGTAGTTTTTCCTTGAAACATTTTTTGAGGAAGATCAATACATCAAGTCTCTAAACTTTTCAAAGTGATTATTCCTTTCTTAACATAAAATCAGTTCGAAAGCTTCATGGAAGTAGCCTTCGGAAATTTCTACTCTTCCACTCATAATTCGAATCTAATTCTTGAAATAAATGTTTGGAAAATTAATTTTCCAGCGTCGCCGAATGTTAATACCTACACAAAAAAAAAATTTTCCGGCGCTGGGCGCCGGAAAGATTGACGTCTTTTTTGAGCTTTCATTTCCCATCATAGAGGACTTAACCATCAATTTATCATCTAATGCAAACTCATTATGCTATTGGATAGTTTTCTACAAAATTTGTTCCACAATGCTTGTAAATTAGAATTGAAACTCGAAAATTTCAATTTTTTTCTAAATTTAATGAATTAACGGCATTTTTTGAGTTATAAATAAAATTTGAAAATTACACTGATTTGGTCATTAGTCTTTAACCATGACATAGAGGAACACAGGTTACTTATTTTACGTATTTTTGCTATGTACAAATTGTAAAAATGAAATATCGGCTACTGTTTGTACATGTACAAATGGGTCATGTACAAAACAAAAACCCTGATTCTCAAAAAATTCTCAATGCAGCGATTCTTGAAACCTCAAAGTCTCAAAACCGCGACGTCTCAAAAGAGCGAATAGTAAAAAGTTCTATGCGTTAGAGTAAACGCAAACATCACTTTTATAATAAATATGCAAATTAGGTAGATGAAAACCGTTTTGTTAGTTGTGAGTCAACTATTAGTTGTCTTTGGCCATCAAAGTTTCACATGCTTCGGTGCTGCAGTTGCGGTAAGTATGCATGAACAGACCATTCCAAAATCACAAAAAATATCTGTCGCAAAACATTTTTGCAAAACGTTTGGAAGAAAATAGAACCAAAAAATTATAAGGATTTTCGATTAAAATTGTTTTGTGTGGAGCTTAATTGCGATAAAAGTTGATGAAATAAATAAAACAAAATGACATAAGCAAATAAAATGAAATGAATAACAAAATTAAGCCGTAATAGCAAAATAAAAATCAAATAATAAAGAAATAAAAAGTAAATTAATATAATAAAAAGTAGGTAAACCTGGAAAATAGAACAAAAGTACACAGCCTGAAAAAATTAAACGAAAAATGGCTCAAAATAAGGAGAGTATAAAAGTGAATAAGTCAATAAAGGAATAAAGAAACAACAAACATGCATGTAGATATGTTAATTATAAACAAACCAGAATAAAAAGCTATTATGTCGTGAAAACACATGCTGTAGAGGCATAACGTCGGAAATCTGGCGATTCGTGCCAAAATGTGTGACAACCAGCATCCACCAGATCGAAATGGAGGACCAAATGGGCCCTGCGCTAAAATGTCTACCCCGCCCAACTTCAATCTTCATTTTTCCATTCGATTCTAAAGATAACTTTTTTGAAAATTCACTATTTGGAGAATCTGTTCTGAGACTTAAATTTTTCACTCGAAAAATTGTTAAACGTGAGGTCGACTTGTATCACTTTTCTATTCCGAAGCATTAAAAACGGACCGAAATTATGGTTAAACCGATCCCTGATTTTTGATCATGTGATAAAAATTTAGGTAGTGACGGTAAATCACCGTCTTGGGAAGCTCAAGTTATGGTATTGAGGCTTCAGTTGGAAAAGTTTTACCTTCTTCGCGACGACTGTAGGAGTGTCGTGAAATTTAGTTGCTCTTTACAGTAAATGGGCCACGTTTCTGTAGGAAAGCGCGAAAATTGTATACCCCTAGCATGAAGCTAACCCTACTTAATTTTTAAGGTTTTCGGAATACCCGGACAACGTGGCGACGGCCGGGTTATAACGCCCGCGGACGCGGCAAATGGTGAAACCAGTCGCTCCTTGTTTCGAGGCCGTTTTGGTTTTGTTATGTATATCTCTTGCTAAGTTGAAAAATGGCCGTATTTTTGATTGGTTTTATAAATTTATCGGTTTTTATTTTTTTCTCGCGCGTAACTTCACACAAAAATTTTGAACAATAAACGATGCGAATATGTTCAATTGTTCGTTTCGCTGCTGCTGCCCGCAACGCCCCCGATGTCTTTGAAGGAAACTTGCGCAGAACCGCGTTTAGCCGGTTGCGGTGTACCGGGGCCGGGGCGCCAACCGATCACATAAATCACTTGAAACGTGGCTCGAACGAATTCGTCTTCGCTGTACATCGCCTAAAAAACAAAATTGGACGATTCACACATACGATAACGGAAGAAATATGGGTCCGAGGTTGATTCCAGACATGCAAGAATTATCCAAGGGCTCTCGGACTTTTCATCGAGGAGGAATGGGGATGAGTAAGCAAAAAACAAAAAAACTCGACAAACATGTTGTCGAAAATAATTTAAAGCTGTCTTCAAAAGATTCAGTGGGTGTTTGACGATTTTATCGGGCCATGAAGGATGTCCAGGGTTTCAGCTAGCAGGGTTTACGCCTCCTAGATGCATGTATGGTTGACCCAACCCCCGACCAAAAACGCAACAAAGCGATTTGCTGCGTTTTGGAAGAACAAAGTTTTTATATTCAAAGTATCCATTGTTATATTCAAAGGCTATGTAAGCATTGCTGAAACGTTTCAGACTGATTGTAATATTTTAATGTCTTCCGGATTTTTTTTACATTTCAATCATCTGATATAGAAAAATACAAGTATGATAAGAATAATTGAGAACGGAAAGAAGCAACGTACTAAAAGTAGAAAAGCAGGAAAAAACTGATGAAGAAAATGAGGGGAAAGAACAGAGAAAAAAGAAATAACTAGTAAATAATGAAAAAACGTAGATATTGCCAGCACAATACTGACCATGAACGATCTAATCACCTTTTCCCTTCAAAATGCACCAGGTTTAAGAAAGGTTGAATTATGCTACTTTTGAGTGAAATGGGAATTGATTGCTTGGTTGAAGGACCAATGCGTGTAAAGAGGTAATTTTTCACTGATTCAGATGACATGATCTGAAAAACCGACATTTTGGATTACGGATATTTAAAACCAAAAATAGAAGAAAGTTGAGACATGAGGATTGAACATATTAACATATATCCCTTCAAGGCCATAGCCAGGAATTTTTGAAGAGTGGGATCGGGCAAAAAAAATGGAAAATGAATCTTTACAACAATAAAAATAAATTGGAATCAAACTAACGGATCGTAATTTCATTCTTATTCCGATGCGTAGCGTTGAGAAAATTTGCGGACTTTGGTGTTCTAAAACATTGGAAAATGAATGTTCGCAATAATTATTCCTGGATAGAAGATCTAAATTTGCAGTCCTAAAATGGTGTTTTCGTCGTTTTAAATGCGATAGTTTACGTTTCAGGACAACGGGAAAACTCCAAGCGAGATGAGACAAAAAACTGTCTTGGTAAAAAATCTTATTTACCGGCAAAATATTGACTTATAGCTAGTAAGAAAAGAGATGGTGTAATTCAGTTGAATAAAGTGCTAAAGGTTAATTAGTAAGTCGAAGTAGATATGCTAACGGTCACGCTATAGAATACAATGACTGTTATAAGTCTCAAGAGGCGACAGCCCTTCCGCCCCCTAAATACGGCCTTATATATCGTAAATCTGCAGAAAAAACGAATAAAACAAAATTTAAAACCCAAATCTTGTGCGAAGTTACTCTATTCAACTATTCGACCCACGACCAAGCTGTGACTTCGGCGCAAAAAATTTGGTAGGTTTTCGCTGCGTGATTTCTGTTTAAATTGAGATGGATTTTCAGAAATTTTGAAAAAAATATCTCACCTTATAGATAGCAGAAGCCGCGTCTAAAACGTCGCGATTCAGATGTTTCGATCGGTGTAACGAACACGAATTTTCCGCCATACCTTGCAAATCGTACATCAATTTATAAATACTTGAATATTTAACACAAATATCATCGACATCCAATGTCAACATTTTGAAGCCAGCCCTGTTCATCAGAGAACCGATATCAGTTGTCTGAATAATGTTAATACGATAATATTTCACCCAAAAATGATTTTTTCAAATTATACCTCAGCAAAAGGTGAAATATGCGACGAAACGCCGCCCATTCGTTCCATTTCGGCCAATTGTAAGGAACATCGCAGTTCGTAAAGCGTATTACAGCCGAACATGGCGCCGATGAAAGCGCCGTCGGGTTTCAACGCGCTGTAGACCCGTTTGAAGAATCCTATATAAACAAACCGTTTTTAAGATTTTGATCGGTCTATTCTTTAGATGTCCAACGGTTAACTGGTTGAAAACTTGGAACAGGAATGGACTGGTATAACTAGAAAGTTCAGGACCACATCAAATACGAATGATTTTGAATAGTTGAAAGTTTCTTTCTTTTGATTTCCGAATTGGCCAAACGCATGAATTTTTTCAAGTTACAGAACGCTAAAATGCACAATATCTACGGCATCTGGCATTTATTTAATGATAATAACTATCGGAACTACTCAATAAGTGGGATGGTTGCTGAATTAATGCACCACCTGAGGCTATTCGATGGCTGAAAGTTTATTTTCAACTTAATCTCCGACTTATCCATTTTATGTAATTATTAACAATTTTAGCCAAAACCCACAACTATAACAGGCTGATTTTTTGGGATTGAGCGGAAAATTTTTGGAGAGTTTCCGCTCGGAATGGAAACTGTTTTGATGTTTTTAGTGATTTTTAATGGTGGTGCGGAATTTTTTCTGGTCGATTTCCGCAAGGTGCGGAACTGCCGGTGAAGAACCAATTTTTTCCAGTAGAAACGACAGAAAAGGTTTAGTTTCAGTAGAACTTTTTCTAGTAATTTTCGCCAAGTTGCACTTATTACTTCTTGTAAAAAAGTCACAATAAGAAGCACAATAGAAGTTCTGAGAAACGGAAGCAAATAAAAAAATTATTCTCTATTGAAAAATTAATTTTCAAAAAAAAATTTATTTTATTTCAACTTAGTTTAAACGTTAAACTGCAAATAATTATAAAGATACGTAAAAGACATCGAAGAAAAATCTTACGTTTTCATATCCAATCCAATATTAAAGTGACCAAGATAGCTAGGGCTGTTTCGATCAGAGAACTTTAGAAATGTCGAGTTCGAGCTCGAGTTTGAAATTTCGAGGTTTCCGAGTTCGAGTTTTAAATATTTTTCGAGTCGAGTTCGAGTAATTAACTTTAGTACATAAGCATTCATTTTGTTACATAAATGCTAGTGAATATTATTATTATGCACCTGGTACAACCAAACTGGGTACCTACATAGTCAAGTCATTTAACCTTCAGTATTGGGTAGGAGTAGGTGTATTATAAAAGTTCTTTCTATTTCTACATAGTTATACAGGGTGGACCAAAAAAAGACGACCGGTATTGACCTTCATAGCTTTCAAATAAGTGAAGCTTTTTTAATGCGGTTTACTGCTTTCAGTAGGTAAAACATCTGGCGTAAAAAGTGCGAAGTTTCAACCACATTGCTAGCATATTGACTGACTAAAATCAAGAATATTGAACGTCGAATTTTTTGCAAAAAAATTTTGAAAAATTGACGGAAATCAACATGTGTTACAGCAGAAAAAGTCAAATAGATCCAATCATAGGAACCATATAAAAGCTGGAAACTACAAGAGAGCTGTTTTAGTGTGTCCTAAATTCTGTTTCATTAATAATTTTAGTAGTTTTTCATCTGGACAACGACAGAATTAATTTTGTTTTTTACCAATTTCAAAACAAAAGCTCTTGATTTTGGGGAAATATTGCCCATATTGAAACAAGAAGTTGATGACTTTAAATTACGGGAATCTTTCAAATCTGGGTGATTTTTAAAGTATTATTGTGTGTAAACAGCTTAACAAAACGTGTTTCACAATGATAATTTCTACTTTTTGAAAAATGACCTTTTTTACTAAATTTCTGTTTGTACAGAAATCATAATTGCTAGAGCCATGAAATTTGGCCCCTGTAACAAAGACATGCAGGGCACTCTAATGCAGCAATGCGCATTAAAAAAGCTTCACACATTTGAAAGCTATGAAAGTCAGTTTTTTTGGCTCACCCTGTATAATGTATTGTAGGTACCTAATAAAAATGAACTATTTAGCGGACGAAGTTATTATTTGGGTGGGTAGTAGTACTAATTATTAATGACATATCTTTATCTTAAACACTAAGCAGTATTTCATAATTCCATTATATTATAAAGTTTTAACTCGAAATTATAGTTGAAAAAATCGAGTTCGAGTTTGAAATTTCGAGGTTTTCGAGTTAGAGTTGCCAAAATTGTCGAGTTTTATTCGAGTTCGAGTTCAAGTTTGAGTACTCGGAACAGCCCTATTCCTTTTTGTCGACACACGCTAACCACTGAATGATCAAAAGCTGATTATTGGTCATTAAATGTGAAGGCAATAATTTATGATTTTGTATTTATTTCAAAATGATACCCAGATTCGATAAGACATTGAAATACAAATAACTATGAACGATATTTTTCCACTAAATCATACGTCTAAATCATGAATCATACATGCGCAGCTCCAAGGTCTGGGGGATAGCAACTTTTTGAAAGCGGAGGGTCATCAATCGTCCGAAATTTTTGGGGATCCTTGAAGCAAAAAAATCTCTTTTTCCCTAAAAAGTCCCCAAAACGGTGCAAAACATAGTGATTTTGGTCTAACAAACAGTAAAAAATGTATAACGCGAAGCGCCAAAAAATTGACATTTGTGATCCTTTTTTCTTAAAAATGACCATATTTCATCAAAAAATTCACATTTTTCAGTTCTTTCGACGAATTGTATGTTTTATGGCACATATACGCTTCGCAAATCTTGAGGGGTCACCACAGCCGTTTCCTGATGAGGTTTCTACTGCACTTCTCCCCAATTAATTACACATATGTATTAAATGTCAACTTCACGTGCAGAGACCTAAACCATTATTCCAAATAACTGGAACCGTTGCACTTCTTACGTTTTTTTGGTATGAGGAGATGCCTGGTTTTTGACAATTCTTTACCTGGTAAATCATTTATCCAATGCATGCTGAGGCAGGATAAAGCTAGATCTATCGACTCATTTTTGAACATAGCAGGCGCAACTTCTTCATCCGCAACTAAACTGAAAAACGCTTTAAGAAAGTGAAGAAGCTAAACTAACTACAGTGACATAAATCAATGAAAATGTGCGGATATAGAAATTATTTTTTCGTGTTTTCTCACAGAAAAATAGATCATATTGCGAAATTAACCTGATCGTCGGAATTTCTGCTGACTTCTTAGACTTCTGAATCATTTTTTCGCTAACATCGAGTTGCACAAACGCTCCAATATTTTCCTGTAAAAATCCAGACACGATTGCAAATGTCGCACTTTTAACGCCAAGTTACTTGTCATAACAAAAAATATACAAAAAAGACATCGTTGTGATTGTAAATTCCACAAACATTTCTTCAGTATTTTACTTTAAAAATATGCGGCGCCACCAATCCATTACCGCAACCGAAATCGACAGCCAAGTCGGAAAACTTTTTAACGTCGTAAATTCTGTCGGCCAAGCGATACGCGACTTCGTTCCCCAAATAATCGAATGCGTCGAAATTTTCGGCCGATTTGTTGCGTTGTAAACGTTTTAATCGACGATCGAAAACTTGCGCGTTTTTGCCGGTGCCTACAGTTAGCCGTGGTCCCTTGATTTCGGCCGATGATGTGGAAGAGTCGGTCGACGACGTTGCGGATGCGGCGACGGTGCGAGCTGTTATTGATGTATCGATGGCTGAGCAAGTATGACGACGAAAAACTCGAGCCAGATGACTTATAATTCGGCGAGTGAATGAAAAACTCATTATTTAATAACACGACTTGTTTTCCGATTTTCCGTTGAATAATTTAAGGCATAGTAAACTAATTGTATACCTGATGACGGTACATCATTAAAACTGGAATTTGATAGATTTGATTTGAACCAGGGTTTTTAGGCCAATTAGGAGAAATGGCTTCTAAAAATTCTGATTGGCTACTAGTAATTTGGGTGTACAACCCAAATTGGTTTGTAAAAATTAGAGCCTAACGAACCTTTTTATTAGGTGAGTTTCCTGTCCAAAGATGCATTCTCATGCGTTTTGAAGAAGAAATACCGAAAATTTGCAAATCATTTATAATTCTTGTTATCATTTCTGTTGTGCGGTTGGAAAAATACGTGTATGGCTCCGCCCCTGCAATAATTCAAGTTTACGGTATTTTCTCATTTTTCAAGAAAAACCCATTCATGAGGTTTTCCATGATGCTGGACACGATTCTCAACTCGAAATAAGTGGCGCTCATGAACTACAGTGGTTAAAAAGTCAAAAAACACAAATTATTTAAATGGGCAAAAGTAGGCAGTTTTCACCACTTAAATTGCACTAACTAAAAATTTAGTCTCCATATGCCTAAACCTAAGCCTGAACCATAGGCTAAGCCTAAGCCAAAGCCTAAGCCCAAGCGTGAACCTAAGCCTAAGCCTGAAGCTAAACCTAAGCCTAAGCCTGAACCTAAGCCTAAGCCTGAACCTAAGCCTAAGCCTGAACCTAAGCCTAATCCTGAACCTAAGCCTAAGCCTTAAGTTTTTTCGACTTTCTCGAGTTCATCAGCGCCACTTATTTCGAGTTCAGAATCGTGTAGACCATCATGGATAACCCCAATTCAAGTTTTTCACCAAAAATGCGAAAAAACGACCAAAAAATCCACAATATCACTGCAAAAAAGCAGTAAAAAAATCAATTTACCCCCTTATTAAACCCCCATAAATCGGCGCCCGATATTTGCCGCCATCTAAACTCAAGTTTTCCTAATGTTTTAGGCCTCCTTCGACATAGCCAGGCCGGTAGCTTGAATATACGCCCGCCCACTTTAAATACGGGCCTGTCGTTGACCATTTTGTTCGAAGTTCTTTAGGTTCTCGACTGTTATTTGTCTGCATTCTGTTCATAACACCTAGTTACATGTCCTCACGAAAAAGTCAAACCCGTATCCAGGATTTTCAAAAAAGGGTAAGAATTTTCGAAATTTATTTTAGAATTTACTGAATAAAAAGAAAATCATTTTTGCAGTAAAGACGACTTATTTTCAATTATTTTATGTGTGCTTGCATTCAGGCTTTTTTGCACAGGCCAGGTTGCAATGTGCAACTTGCGTAAAAATTTTGGTCGCATAGATAGATTCTTGGTTGCTCACTAAATCACTAAATTAGCTTATGTTTATCGGAAAAAGATCAGAAGCTAGCTTTCTTGTATTTCATTCGATTCACGTCGATTCTAAACTTTCAAAACCCAATTTTCTGAATTTCAGAGAGAAAATGAAAAAAGGTTGATTTGATATGAATTAACTTGTTCGGTGAGTAGCGCCGGAATTTCGGATTTGGATATTCTGAAACGCTGAAAAATGAATCTTTTCACTTTTTATTTCCTAGGCAGAAGGTTAAATTTTTCAGTAAAGTTCAATGAATTTTCAATCAGGCAACCTACAATTAAAAAACTAGGAAAGCAACCAAGAATTTTGATTCTTCAACCACCAAGAATTTAGACATGGACTAAAAATGTTTTAATCACTTGAGTGTCAAAATTTTTGCAAAGATCGCAAAAAATTTTTTGGGAAAACAACCGTGAAAAATCTTTCTTTCTGTGAACTTCGCCAAAAACAGCACAGGATCATACCTTTATGCATAACATAGGTAAGTATTAGCGAGAATGGCATTTTTTAACCGCGCACTGGCATAATATAAAAAAATTATCAAGTAATTAAAATCCGACGCGAAGCGCCGGAAGGTTCTCACTATTTTCTATTTTATAACGCAAATTTAATTTGGGAATTGCGATAAATGTAATAATATTTCTGAGAATTTTAGATGTAAAAAAATTAGGCGGGAATCGCCCCTTCCTCCATCCTTCTAAATACGGGCCTGGGAAGAGTTACACTCAAAAGTTTGAACCATTATGGCTCAGTTAAAAATCCTTTAAAGGTTATCTTACTAAAGATCATGAAAGCCTTTAACCTGAATCAATCAGCAGCCAGTACTTTGTCACCAACTGCTCGTCAGTTCAATGCTGCACAGATTTTTAAATTTTTCGTAAAGCACTTTTTTCCACGAATGTGGAAAGAGGTCAAATATTTTTCCACATGTGGAAAAATTTTTTCGTCTTAAAATCTTCGTTTGTTCGCTTGAAAATGCTCATGAACACTTTATTTAAGTGGTTTCAAGTTTTTTAAAGCATTCTGACCATATATCTCAAAAATTAGATTTCAATTTTTTGTTCACGAATCGTAATTTCTAAAAATTTATCATTCGAAAAATTGTAAAACTATCAATTTGTTCGTAACCTTTCATAAATTTGGCCGAAAAGCTATGAATCAGAAGCGTAGAAATTTTCCAAAAATACTTCCATGAAGCTTTTGGATTCAATTTACGTTAAAAAAGGAACAAACGCTTCAAAAAGATTAGAAAGTTGACGTGTTGATCTTTCTCAAAAAATCTATGAAGGAAAAAATACGGATATCGTCATTAAATATAACGATATAATATTCAAGATTGCCAATTAGACATGAAATAATACGTTTAAGATGATGAAAACTATTAAAAATTAAATGGTAAGTAAAGGTAGACATGCTAAAAGTCGCGCCTGAGCTAAGTAATGCATAATAATGATTATTAAAATTTTGAGATTATGACCTTCTAAAATGCACCAAAATGTATCTTTTCTGTATTCGATCCCTGAAATTTTTTTCCCCAAATGGGGAAAGAGCCCAAAATTTTTTTCCCTTTTCCGAATTTTTTCCCCGAAAAAGCACGATTTAGGGAGAAAAAACAGTGGGTATGACGCGAAACGCCGGAAAATTTTGAGATTTGAACCTCAGAAAATGTATCTTTTCAATATGAAAACCCCAAATTTTTCTTCCACATTCAAGATAAGATAATTTATTAATTACGAAAGTTTATGTTAATATAATACAACGTAAACGGAAAAGTGTAAAGGCTAAATATAATTAGCAAATTAAGTTTCATCTCATCAAAAAATTTAAAATGCATTTTACTTATTTTGTTTGAAAAAATTTTTACATTGCTCGAAGACACCGTATCTCCGTCCAAAGAATTCCATACTTCAACAACACGATTCATTACAAAAGTCATATTTGAAAACCTCACGATGAAATTTATGAAGCTCTAATTTGAACGAATTTTTTGCACGATTGTTATTGTGAACGTAAGTGAAAAATTTTTGAAAAGGTAAAATATTACAGCGTGTTATATTATAGGCCTGAACAAGATCAAAACGATGGCGTCGGAGATCAAGAGGTTCGAGGTTCAAGATGTTTAGACGCTCAAGATTTGATATATTGTTGTTAGATCTGAATAATTTTTTGGAAATCTCCGCTGAACATTTTCAATTTTGTTGATATCAGATTGTACGTAAGCTTGGATTCCAAACGACTGTAGAATATTCATGTATAGGACGAACCATACATGTAATTGGGGAGGAAGTGCTATGGGAACCATACATGTAACGGAGCTCCGAGGTCTGGGGGGGGGCTTGGAGCACTTTTTTGGGGCCGGGGGTCAGTAATTCCCAAAATTTTGGGGGGAGGGGTCCCTGAAGGGAAAAAAAATCGATTTTTTTCATGAAAAATGTCCGAAAAAACGGTTTAAAAAGTAGTAATTCTTGTCTAAAAAATGATAAAATATGTACTTATGGCGCGAAGCGCCGAGAAAATTGACGTTTTTTGACCATTTTTTGTTCAAAATTTGACATTTTTCATGAAAAAAATGACATTTTTCAGTATTTTTCCGACTAAAACTATGGGGATCCCTAGGGCTACCATATGGCTAGCCGTAGGATTGGAAAATCCTGGGGGAGGGGTCGCCCAATGGCTAGCCATATGGTAGCCGTAGGAACCCCCATACTTTTGGTCGAAAAAATACTGAAAAATGTCAATTTTTTGATGGAAAATGTCAATTTTTGAACAGAAAATGGTCAAAAACGTCAATTTTCCCGGCGCTTCGCGCCATAAATACATTTTTTATCATTTTTCAGACAAAAATTACTATTTTTTGAACCGTTTTTTCGGACTTTTTTCGTTTAAAAAATCGGATTTTTTTCCTTCAGAGACCCCTCCCCCTAAAATTTCAGGAATTACTGACCCCGGCCCAAAAAAAGTGGCCCGACCCCCCACCCAGATCTCGGGGCTCCGTTACATGTATGGGACGAACATATGATAAAAGAGCAGTTTGTGAGAAAGTGTCAGTAATTTGAATTCCGAAATCTTTTACTTGACTAACCTTAGGTATAGTTGAATCTCCCAATGTATAAATTTGTTTGTTTAGGGTTATTTTTTCCAAGGTGTAAGACGTTACTCTTATTTTTGGCTACAGACAATCGATTTTGCATGGACCACTCAATTACTTTATTCAAATCATTTTGCAGTTGACCAAAGTTTACTGCTTTGTTGACAATTTTTAGATCGTCAGCAAAGAGTAAGTTGACAATTTTTAGATCGTCAGCAAAGGGTATCTTGTGAACTACAGCTTCTAAAATGTAAAAATGAACGGACAAGAAATATTGATTATGGTATTTCTTTGGATTGTGTCTACATAGATCTTCAAAAAGCCTTTGATTCTGTATCTCACTCTAAATTATTACTTTAACTAGCAGGTTATGGTATATCTGATTCCCTAAAAAGTTGGATTTCTGCTTTTCTGTTAAAACGCTGCCAACGAGTTAATATAGAAACTAATTTCTCTGAATTTTCTTCTGCCACAAGTGGTGTTCCACAAGGCAGCGTCTTAGGACCAACACTATTCCTGTTGTATATAAATGATCTTTCTGACAACAACAAGTCCAATATGTTTGTGTTTGCTGATGATATAAAAATTTTCGGCTCCTCTACTAATAATAATCAGTGTTTTTTTTTTGTACTCGGTCCATTTGTACTGGTACAAACGACCTCTCAAAAACCGTTTGTACTCCAAAATTTGCGAAAAATTGCTGAAACGAGCTTTCATTGTTATAAAATGCAACAAACATGCTGTGAAATATGAATACGTTGGCTATTTCCAGGAGACACATAAGAAGGCTGCAAATTCAGACACATAAAACACTTGATCATGAGGCACATAACATGCACTAGTGAAATACTCCACAAAAAGCTTTTATTATTATGCCACAGCTGCCAGTTTGTCGTTTTCGATGTGGACGCATAACAAACAAGTCCTACAAAGTCCATTGATACTGAATACTGACAGCTGTTGAGTAACAAAATTTTTTGTCCAAAAATTTTCGTTTGTACTGGTACAAACGAAGCCCAAATTTTCGTTTGCACTCTGGACCGTTTCGTTTGTAAAGTACAAAAAAACACTGATAATGCAGATCTTGATAGAATTTCTGCCTGCCTCTATCAAGATTCTGCCAAGCAGATCTTGATAGAATTTCTGCCTGGTCTGCTCTCTGGCAGCTTGATATCTCTCCTGATAAAAGTAAAGTACTCCACCTTGTTTATTCTAATCCTATACATTGTTATCAGTTGGATAGCCGATATTTACCTCATGAAGAGCAAACTGTAAAAAATCTCGGTGTGCTTATTTCTCACAATTTATATCTTTTAAAAATCATATCAACTCAATTATGAACAGAGCTCACCAACGGAGTTCCTTGATTTTGAAAGCTTTTACTTCAAGAAATAAATCAGTTCTAATTAAAGCCTTCAATACATATGTCAGACCTATACTTGAGTACTGCTCCACTGTGTGGAATCCTTTTCACATGAATGAAATTCTGCTGATCGAAAATGTACAACGGAAGTTTACCAAGAGATTATTTGGTAAAAAACTCTAGCCTTTCCTATGAAGAACGTCTAAAAGCCCTTTTTCAAGAAGGACTTGAAACCCGCAGATCAATAACTGCTCTTTTTTTAATGTATAAAATTATCAGAGATCACACTTGTATTGACAAAAATGATTTCTTTATGCTAAACTCTAATGACAACACTCGTCGCCAACATGATTTCAAGCACATTACTGGCAAAGCTAAATCCAATTTGAGATTATATGATTTTTTGTAATAGGTATATTAATGTATGGAATAACCTTCCTTCAGATGCTATCAATTCTTCCAGTCTGCAATGTTTTAAGAATAAAATTATGAAAATCGATTTTTCCAAATTCCATGGGGGAGCGCGTTAGTTCGTTACACTTTGTAACCTGCGCTTCCTAGACTAATCGAACTTGTCTTTATAGTAGTTTGTTCATTTCGAACTCACATTACGTTGAAACTTTCGTTCTGTTTTATTTCCGTTTTTTAACCTTGTCTAATTTCTGGATTTTTTTTCTCGCTATCCTAGCGTATTTTCTTTTTACATTTGTTCCGTCTTAAAAATGTTTGTGTTTCACCGTAATACTCTATGGATTTTTTTATATTTGCTTTCTTTTGTCTTCGACTAGTAAACACCATCATCATCATCATCAAGATCACTTTGATATTCCAAGGTACACAAATCATTTATAACAATCAAAAAGAAAGTAGGACAAAGAACACTTCCTTGTGTTACACCACTTGTAACAGGCAGATAACTACAAACACAGATGTAACGGAGCCCTGAGGTCAGGGGGTTGGGCTACTTTTTTCGGGCCGTGACGTTTTTGATCATTTTTTGTTCAAAAATTGATATTTTTCCGACCAAAAGTATGGGGGTCTCTAGGGCTACCCATAGGATTGGAAAATCCTGGGGGCGGTCGTCCAATGGCTAGCCATATGGTCGACGATTTCTGGGCGGGGGTTCCCATAGCACTTCCCCCTCAATTACATGTATGTTTCCAAACCTACTTTGACTGCTTGACATATTGAGCTGAAAAAAGCCATGATCTATTTTTGGCATACATATAATAGGTACTCTAAAATCATTTAATTTTTTCAGTAGGTGAACAGTATCAAAAGCTTTGCTGAAATCAATATAGATTACATCTAAAGGTATATTTTCATCAAGTGAATGAGTCTAAATATTTCAGCAGTATAATAGTTGCAGGGAACATGATTTATTCTTCCTAAAACCATATTTTTTACTAGACAAGAGGTTTGTTATTTCAAGATAATGCATGAGATTTTGATTTATGATTTTTTCCATCACTTTGCAGGCGACACAACAGAGTGAAACAGGTCTATAATTTCCGATTACAATAAGGTCACCTTTCTTGAATATGGGCACTACTACAGCTTTCTGCCACAGCTCAGGAATAGATCCTGTTTTATAAGATATTTCAATAATTGCGGATAAAGGTTCAGCGATAACTAGATATAGTTTCTTGTAGAAAAAGGCACATAATTCGTCTGGTCCAGATGCAAGAGATGGTTTCAAGCCACGCATAGCTTTTATTATTGTCAAAAAATCAAATGAACAAGAGAATCCTACTGGGTGATCATATTTTTTTCGAAAAATCAGCATTAGCAGAGTTTGCTTGGGTAAAAACTGAGACGAAATAAACATTAAAAGATGCAGCTTTACTAACATTATTCGATAAAATCCTATCACCAAGCTTCAAATCAGGAATTATAGTCCCCTGTATTACTATTATTATTATTATTATTTACTTTTTGCTGGAAGCGACAAATAAAATGATTTGATTTGATTCTTGTTAACATATCGGTAAAATTTTTTTATGTCTTTAGATTCCAAAAATTTTTCTTCTCTAGACGTATCAAATTTCCCAAGTTCAAATGTTAGTAACTGCCCGGCTCTTTTATATTCACTATGGTTTTCAGGTGTGGGTGTATTTTTTCCATAAATATAGCTTCTTCTTCTCAAGTTGAATCAAGAAAACCCGTTTTTTGGAACCGAAGATTTACAATAAGCATACCTGTAAGACCTCCGACCAGTTGGGGGGGGGGGGGGGTAAATCCGAAATTTTGGGGGGGGGGGGTAGGAAAAAGTCGAAATTTTTCCCAAAAAAGGCCAAAAAACATACACTTTTTGGCAAATTTTTTTAATTTTTTCCCAACTGGGGGGGGGGGGTTGGGGGGGAAATGATTTTGGGTACTAGGTTGGCCAAGTCGGGGGGGGGGGTCCCCCCCAAGTACAGGTATGACAATAAGGTACAAAATTATACACTGCTTGCAATATAACAGATAAGAAATTTTCATAAAAATCATTTACAGTTAAACAAGCAGAGAAAATTTTCGGCCAATCGACTTCAGCCAAGTGTGTAGATAGAGCTTCATAATCTGCATGTAAAAAGTCTAATTTTGGAGAAACAGATTTTGAGTAACTAGACAACATAATTTCAAAGATGACAGAATCGTGATCACTAGTAGAAAGAGGAACAGTTTGCTTGTGCATTACAGAGTAATAATCGGGTATTGGACAAAACAAGATCAAGAAAATTATCATTCCGAGTTGGTTTGACAACATAATTTTCAAAGCTTAATCCTGCAAGTGAGTCATACATAATTTTTGTCAGATTTGACATTTCCCCATATTCACACATATGAAGTTGTGGTAAATTATGGTCGCCCAGAAGTATACAGGAATGATAAGCTGATATAAATACAATATTTGTACAGATTTGCTTGATATGTTCAATATCTGCAGAAGGGGGCCTATCATAGTTCTTTTAGCATTTTACAAGCCATGGCTTGTTGGACTGACAAAATGGCTTGTAGAATTTTAGTCCAACAAGCCAAAATGGCTTGTCAGAATTTTTTGAGTCATGTGTTTGATCATATCGGATACAGAAAAGATGCATTTTGGTGCATTTTAGAAGGCCATAATCTCAAAATTTTGCGGCGCTTCGCGCCGGTTATAACTTAAATAAGCATTATTTATTTCCCAGCTCAGGCGCTGCTTCTAACATGTCTACCTTCACTTATCATTTAATCTTTAATAGTTTTAATCATCTTAAACGTATTATCATGTTTTAATTGGTAATCTTCAATATTTCATTCTGATATTTAATAAAGATTCACATTTTTCCCTCGACACATTTTTTGAGAAAGATCAATACGTCAAGTCTGTAAACTTTTTGAAGCGACTATTCCTTTCTTAACCTGAAATCAATCCAAAAGCTTCATGGAAGTAGTTTACGGAAATTTCTACTCTTCTTACTCATATCTTTTCGGCCAAGTTCATGAGAGTGTGTAAATAAATAATTGGTTTTAAAATTTTTCAAATATAAAATTCTAGAAATTACAATTTTTGAACAGAAAATTCGAATCTAATTCTTCAAATAAGTGTTTGGAAAAATGATTTTCCAGCATCGCAGAATGTCAATATCCAAAAAAATTTTCCGGCGTTTCAGGCAGGAAAGATTAATAGCCTTTTTGGGCTCTCACTTAACATCATATAGGACTTAACCGTCGATTTCTCACGTAATTCAAAGTCATTATGTTCTTGGATAGTTTGCTGGAAAATTTGTTCCACAATGCTTGTAGATTAGACTTCGATCAAACTCAAAAATTCCAAATGTTTCCCGAATTTTAATGAATTAACAACCGAATAAATGTTAAATGACATCTCTTTTTTGATCGATTGCCGTGATGCTCAATTATACATTTCTTTAAAAAATAACCTAGCATGGGAATTTATTCACGTATACTGATATTATAAAATTGGCTTGTAAAAATTTGGAATGGCTTGTAAAATTTTAGGTCAACAAGCCACTTGGCTTGTGACTCGTAGATCAAAAAAAAACCCTGTGGCCTATAGATGAAAATAAATCTAATAACATTAGATTTGCAAGTGAGATCAACAGCAACGAATTCAGGTAAAAGTTCAGCGGAGACTGGGACAGAGGAGATTTTCAAACATTTGTTGAAAACAATACAAACACCGCCACCATTGGAAGCCTGACGATCTGATCTCAAAATACAATAAGAATCGTTTATAAGTAAACCGTCTGGAATTTGATTAGACGGCCATGTTTCAACAATAAAAATCAAATAATATTCATAATTCTGAAGCAGAAAATTGAATTCATTTAGTTTGTTCATTAAACTATGAGCAATAAACATTATGTAATATGCATCCAAGATTTTGGATCATTTTAGGTGTAACATAGCTGTCCCACATAAAAAATTTGTGGAAAGACCTCAAAAAATTTTTCCACATACCAGATTTTTATCCACATAATAGTGCAAATGTGGAAAAGAAACAGTGTCGTAAATTGACTTATCATCACCGTTTTTTTTCCTCGAAGATTTTTTCCACATGAGAACCGGACCCAAAATTTTTGTCCTCATTTTCCGAAAAATTTTCCACATATTTTCAAAAAGGTTTCTAATAAGGCTACCGATGCATTTTAAAAGCATAACCAAGCATTTTGTTGTATATTTGTAGTCAAAAACCTGCAAATTGAGGAAAAAACTGAGAAAATTCTGGTTATGTTAGTCAAAATGAGCTCATGAAGAATATATTGGTGTTCTACAGGAGCGGGTAAAGCATGTTGACGATAGAGTTCTCATGCATTTATCCGCTATTAACATTTCTGTGGTTCCGATAAGTGTGATCTAAATCAATTTAATTCTTGGTCTTTTTTTGGATTAACGCTGGAAAATAAAGCTTCACAACATTGAGAAATGAATTAAAATCAAACTGATCAAGTGTAATTTGTTCCCCATTTATTGAGGGTTTTGGGGTTTCCTCCTAAAATGCTGGAAAATATCCCAGCAGATATTCGTGAACAGAAGTTCTAAACCCTCAGTCTAGAATATTTCCAACTTCAATAAACGCAAAAGTTCAGGTTGCAAACGTTTAAAAAATTCGAAGCATCGAAAAAAAATTGAGAAATTGATGAAAAATCTCTCGGCGTCATAATTGATTGTTAACGATTAGAAAATGAAACGAGCTAACTTGATTGATACAAACATACCTGTACTTGGGCCCCCCCCCCAACTTGGCCAACCCTGTACCCAAAATCATCCAACCCCCCCCCCCCCCCCTAGTTTGTAAAAAATTTAAAAAATTTGCAAATAAGTGTATGTTTTTTGGAAAAAATTTCGACTTTTTTCTACCCCCCCCCCAACTGGTCGGCATACCTGTACTTGGGGGGGGGGGTTAGGGGGGGACCCCCCCAACTTGGCCAACCCTGTACCTAAAATCATTAACCCCCCCAACCTCCCCCCAGTTGGGAAAAAATTAAAAAAATTCGCCAAAAAGTGTATGTTTTTTGGCCTTTTTTGGGAAAAATTTCGACTTTTTCCGGCACTTATGCAGTTTAGCGTGCACCAAAAAAATTTTTTTTTTAATTTGTGAAATAATTGTAAATATAAGAAATTGTAAATTCTCTAATTTCATAAAACTCTTCCTCAATAACTTCTGGATTAATTCAAACCAATCGAAATGGCGTTTCCAAATCTTACTGATTTTCGCATGAAAGATTTGTTTCGTATTACGGCAACTTCTAGAGAAGCAATTTTATGGGCTCAAAATCATGGGTTGATCAACAGAAACAAAGTTTGTGAAGGTGGAAATTGTGTTGGCAATAATCCTATGAGATTAGTTAACGATAAAGGAACTGATGGAATTATATGGCAATGTTCTGCTGGTAGAGCTTGTCGGAAAAAATGCTCCATCCGCAAAAATACCTTTTTTTCCGGCAGTCATTTGGAAATACCACAAATTTGAGATAAAGTTTGGAAAATAAAAAAGCGATAGAATTATGGTTTTTTTTATTATTTTTTTGAAACAAAAATAATTCAAAAAAGAAAATGAATATCATATTCGTTATCAGCATATTCGATTTAGTATAAATCGACGTTTTTCTGAAATTCAAAAAAAAATTTTTTTTAAGTGCCCTTTTTCCTACCCCCCTCCCCCCCCCCCCCCAAAAAAAATTTCGGATTTACCCCCCCCCCCCAACTGGTCGGAGGTCTTACAGGTCGGAGGTCTTACAGGTATGGATACAAACTATTGAGCATAAATTAGTAAGTCGAAGCAGATATGCTAACGGCCGCGCCTAATAGAAAATAAATTGAGATTTTGATCCTTTGTCACGTTCACAAAAAGAAACATAGAGGCACCATTTTTTTTTCCTCGAAGATTTTTTCCACATGAGAACCGGACCCAAAATTTTTTTCCTCATTTTCCAAAAATTTTCCTCATTTTTAAAAACGTTTATAATAGTACTCTGCGTTGATACCACTGCT